>PVKA01008851.1:49393-71150 GCA_004027165.1 Ctenomys sociabilis
TTTTTTTTTTTTTTTTTTTTTTTTTTTTTTTTTTTTTTTTTTTTTTTTTTTTTTTTTTTTTTTTTTTTTTTTTTTTTTTTTTTTTTTTTTTTTTTTTTTTTTTTTTTTTTTTTTTTTTTTTTTTTTTTTTTTTTTTTTTTTTTTTTTTTTTTTTTTTTTTTTTTTTTTTTTTTTTTTTTTTTT
Source organism: Ctenomys sociabilis (assembly GCA_004027165.1). Taxonomy (NCBI): domain Eukaryota; kingdom Metazoa; phylum Chordata; class Mammalia; order Rodentia; family Ctenomyidae; genus Ctenomys; species Ctenomys sociabilis. Next base: position 49,577 of record PVKA01008851.1, read on the forward strand.
TTTTTTTGTATTTTAGTAAGGGTGTACAAGATCTCACTACGTAGATAGGACTCATAGTGATTCTCCTGCTTTCAGCCTCCCAAAAAGCTCGGATTACAGATGTGATCCACCATGCCCAGTGTCAATCAGGCTCTCAGCACACTCTGGGGGCGGGGCTGGCATGGCACACCTCCTGCCTAAGCAGGTGCTTTAATTCATAGAGCTATTCTCATTTTCTTTTGAAAATCATATATGGATTTTTGTGACTATTATGGACGTTAACATAGTAGATTACTTCATAATTTTTATTTATTTATTTATTTTGGCAGAACTGGGGATTGAACTCAGGCCCTTGTGCTTGCCAGGCAAGTGTTTATTCTACTGAACCATCTCCCCAGCCCCAATTATTTTATAATTATAATGATCTATTTAGAACTGAAAATGTAATTACATAAAAATCCTACTCCTTTGTACCTTTCCACTTTTTATTATTTTTATCCTTAAATACATGAACATAATTTGACATTCGTTATAATTTTAAATTTTAATTTACATTTTAAATTCTGGATCAAAATCAAAAATGACTTATGGATGACCAGGAAGGTGTTCCAGGATTCTCTCTTTTTCTCTGTATTTCCCTTTCCCAGACAACATTATCTTGTCAGGCATTATTGAGGGCTCTTCTTTTTTACTGTTCTGTTTTTATTTTTTAGTTTATTTTTATGTATTTAGTATGGGATCTACAGGGTCTCACTACACAGATTGGACTCCTAATGATCCTCCCGAGTTCTGGGATTGAAGGCTTCCTTTCAGATTTCTTCTAAGGCAGGTCTTATGAATTCCATCAGCTTTGCTTAGCTAAGAAAATCTTCATGTGGCTCTCATTTCTTAAAGACTGTTCTGACAGATATAGTATTCTTGGTTGGCAAGTTTTTCTTTTTAGCACTTGGAATATGTCATATCACTCCACAATGTTTCTGTTGAGCAATCTGCTAAAAAATGTAAGGCAACTCCCCTGTATGCAACAAGCCACTTTTCCCTTTCAATACTCTCCTTGTTGTTGGCTTTTGACAGCTTGCTTATAATATATCTTGGTGGATCTTTTTTAGATTTATCCTAAATCTATGTCCTTGCTCAGACTGGGAATCCTGACAATCACTATTTCTTCAGAAAAGCTCCTTACTATTTCTCTTTCTTCTTCACTTAGAAATTCCACAATTTATGCCAGGGTGTGCTTAGTGGGATTCCCTAAATTCCTTAGGAATTCCAGTTTTCTTTCTTGTAGTTTTTATTATTGCTACTCTGTTTTTATAACTTCAAGGGAACCATCTTTGAGTAAACTGTCTCTTCTTTTTTAATTGAGTGTACAGTGAATCTTTCAATTCAGTTTTTGTTTCCCAACTTCTGCCTGGTTCTTTATTATAATTTCTCTGGTCAGTGGTCTTATTTCATTCAGGCATAATTTTCCTAATTTCATTTCATTTTCTATTGATGCTTTCTATAGGTGAGTTTCATTAAGATGTTCATTTTGACTCTTTTTCAGATCATATTTATTTCTCATTTCTCTGGGGCATGTTTTAAGGTATAGCAATGCCTTGGTTCATGAACTCACTTTTCTCCACAATTCTGGTCTCAAGCCGAACTGGTTAAGAACTGAATCAAATTTCCCCATGAGCTCAGTCTTGAACCTAATCATTGAATTTGATTTGGTTCTTGGCTAAGTCAGTTTGCACCCAGAATCATGGAATGAATTAAGTACATGGACCAAGACACCATTGTATGAGTTTTGTTTCTTTGAATGTTCCTTGTTTTCATGTTTTCCCTTGTGATTCTTCACAATGGGTCTATACAAGGCAGGATCTTGTCCAATCAGCCAGGCTTCTTCTGGGCATCTCCAGCATCTTCTGGGCATGTGCCTCCCTGGCTTATGTATTTTTTTTCCCAATCAGAGGTGTTTGCTGGCTTCCTTTCCCAGAACACATAAGGTCTTCCTCCCTCTGGTACCTGTCTATGTACTTTGGGGTCTTCCATTATCTGGATGGTGCAACAAGCCTCTGGGCTCTCTTTGTTCCCTCAGATATCTAAATTATGACAGCACCCTATGAACACTCTCTGTTAGAGCAGCCAGAAAGCAGCCCCACCAGTCCCCTGCAGAGCCAGCAAATGGGATCAACTTTCCATATGTCCTTTCTCTCCTGAGAGAGAAGGTAGGACTTGGACATCTTCTCCTGATCGATCAAAGTCATGCTGCCTTGCGGAAGGACAACCTGGTTTCCATCACCCACTTCAATGTAGCTTTCCTGGGCCCTGCACTTGCTTTGAGGGACTGTGACTTCCTAGCCAGTTTCTAAAGTTCTCATGAAGGCTGTTTGGATCATACACTATTGTCAGTGTTTCTGTGGAGGAATAAGGCCAGAACTGACTTGTTTTGACATAATGTTAGATCATACTTGAATATAGATTTTAAGAGCTTGCAGCTTCAGTTCAGCTTTATCATCCCCTGGATGTTGTTTTATTTTTTATTCCTTTTGTATTTTAGGGAAAGTCTTCAGGGTGTTCATGGTCTCAATACTAAATTGGACTCATAGTGATCTGCCTATTTACAGCCTCCCAAGAGTTGGGATTATAGGTGCAAGCCACCACACCCAGTCTCAATTGCTACCTCAGCATGCCCTGAGGGAAGGGCCAGCAGGGCAGGCCTAGGAATCCAATCCCCTGATCCTGCGCCTACGTGCAGGCACTTTAATCCACTGGCTGGCCCTTTGGACATTGTTTTACAGGGAGCCTTGCAGAATACTCTTCTGGGCTCTCACAGATAGTTTCTATCTCTCTCTATTTCTAGTCTCCAAATGCTCAGCATTGGAAAACCACACACATCTGGCCCCAACTACTGGGTTCCCTTCTGGTGTTGGGAGATGGGGCTCCCCATATATGAATGAGTTCATCCCACTGATGGACAATTTTACATATCAAAAGTATCTAGTTTTTCTTCTTGACGTGAATTTTAATTCCCGCGTGTATTGTTTCTACTCATGCTCTTAATTTTATCCATAAGGGACATTAGAATTACGTTGATTTCAGCCTTTTCAAATGGCATGATATAGTCACATTATGATGCATATGATGGCACACTATGCTCTGGCCTCCATCTTCATTACCCTCCTCTCCACACTCTTGCCCTCTGATGAATCACATTTATTTCTGTCCTTCCTACAACTTTTTACTGACGTATTCTAGAAGTGAACATTATGTTTTGTATGGTGTATGACAAGTGAAGAATGCAGAAAAACAATTCCAGACACCAACGCTAAGAGGTCCTGACAAGGGGATTCTTCTTTCTTCAAGTATTTTTAAGCAACTAGCTTAAGTTTATACTTTCAAAAAATCCCCAACGTATTTGTCACATACAATGGCAGAAATTCATAGTTTCTCCATTTTGCATTTGTGAGAAGAATCTCATAATTTCAAGATCCAGATTCTTAATTGTGAATGTGATCAATTCAACAGTAAGTCTTGATACCTTGCTCAAGTCTGTCACTTAGGACAGGAAAACCTCAGCTGTAAACTTAAGGACTGGCTTGAGGCCAGGTTGTGGCCACTACACAGTGCACTTGCTCCTAGTAACCAGAAAGGGACTTTCTTTTTATATAAACTAGATGGAAAAGAAAAGAAAGAGATAGCTATGTGTCAAACACATTCCCACACAGTCTTACTGAATCTTCAAAAATAATCAATTTTGTAATACCTCCTCCTTTGATCAAGGAGGAAGCTGACACTCAGAAGACATTATGTCTGTCATTTTGTTTCCAAGGAGCTAAATCTAAAGAAACATGGAAATGCAAAGTTGGTGGTCCTTCTAGTCTATTCTATTAGCTCTATAAGTGCTGCCACCCTTCCAAAGCTAAAATCAAATATTTTGCCTACAAAGAACATAAAATAAAATGAGAACGGCTCTGTGTGGGAGGCACTAGGTGGCTTTAGTGACCATGAAGTTCTGGGCATGGCCATGGAATCCAACCTGAGCATGTCACTGTAGATGCCCAGCTCTCTCAGGCAGTGAGCCCTTGGGGCAGCACTCCAAGGCCTATGCCACGTGTAACAATGTACATGATGCCTCTTCTTCCCAGAAGCACACTTTAGGTCAGCCAGCATGGGAACAGGACTCCTGATTAATTTGCAGACAACGAGTTACAGCTTATAGGTGGGTAGGTTATAAAACCAAAGAGATAGTGGAGTTTACCTGTGGACTCATCTCAGCTTGCCCTACAAAATGACATTATTTAAGTCGTGCTTACAGTCCCAGGCTTTTCACTTGGGCATCTTTGTTCTGAAAATGCTCCACCAGAGGAGAAATGCCATTGCGCTGACTAGGACTCACTGTTCAGGTCAGAGAATTCTAGCCTATTGTCTTCCCCAAACGAGCTGGTGGCATAGCTTCTTTCCAAGCACAGCCTGACCTTGGAAGTCTTTTTTCAGAGGTCTTTCTCCTGTCTTCTCTTTGGCCTCCATGTAAATATGCTCAAGCAATTTTCTTTCTTTACTTTGCCATCATTTAAAATGTTCCATCTAACCTCATAGACTTACACACACAGATATCTCACAGCATTGATTCTTTCTTGAGGCTCTACTACCTGCCAGATTCTGTGTTAGCTACCCTGAGTTCTTCACTCAGCACAGTTGACCAAGTGGGCTCTCAAGGATGTTGAGACCTAAGGGGGAGGAAATGCAAAATAACAAATAAATGTGTGAAATTATTACATGGAAAAAAATGTGATGGGAGACAGAAACAAGGTTTTGAGAAGCCAAATCAGAGTCGGCTTCAAGAAGAAAGTAAGGAAATACCTGAAAGGGAGAGAGTTGAGACCTGAAAGGTAAGAAGGGGCAAAGGTCTGGGGTGTAGAAATACAAGCACATGCAAGGATCCTGAGGTAGAAATGAGCTGCAAGTATTGGTGCCAGGAGGGAAAATGATGGTGTTGAAATAAAATAGGAAACACATGGAAACCCAAGTCACGGGGCACATAGGGGCCACACTATGCCCTCCTTCGCTTGACACTTGCACAAACCTATTACGTACTCATGTCCTCTGGCAATGAAAATCCATGGCTTTGGGATTTAATCAAGCTAACAGCAAGCTAAAGGCGGCAGGCCTGGCCTTGCACTGTCGTGTGATTTGGACAGAGGCTGTCTGCCACAGTGCTCACGCGCTCTGTGGTGAAGCAGACTTTAGAGGATGAGTGGATTATGGCAGTGAACAGGCGACTGGATAGCAGGAGACAGGGTCTGATTGGGTAAAGTGGTCCCTGGGAGAGTGGCCTGAGGAGCTCATCTCTCTCACCAGTCCTGGTTGCCGGCTCACTGCTCTCTGGCTACCACGACGTGGGCAGCGATCCTGCACTGTGCTCCTCTGCTGCGTGCTCCGCCTCAGGGCAAGCTGTGGGCCGACCAGAAGGAAAGAAAGAAATCTCTTTCCTCAAAGTTGCCAGTGTTGGGTGTTGTGTCACAGCAATAAGAAATGGACTGAGGCACACAAATACTCCAAAGCACAAAGTAGGTTCAAATTGGCACATAAATGACACAGTTTGAATGGCATTTGTGCTCTAGGTACTTGGATGGACAAAACCTAGAAAATTCCAAAATCTGTGGAAAATGTGTGGTGTGTGTGTGTGTGTGTGTGTGTGTGTGTGTGTAGTTTTTCAAAAGAGCCATCTTTATACCAAACAGTGAAGTAGGGATGAAATTATATGCCAAAGGGTGATAACTGCAAGGTGTTAATATAAGTCAGGATAAAAAGTGGAGGTCATATTGAGCCTCATCTCTACAGACTGGCAGGCAGGTGCTTTGTGGATAGCTCAGGGAAAGAGACACAAAGCCCTCTCAGCCTCTTCCATGCTGATGGCTTTAAAAACTTCTCAGCTCTAATAGGTCACACCTTCCCAGATCCATGCTGCTTGGTTCCTTCCACGGGGCTCTCAGTGATTTTTTTTCTTTGCAGCATACTTTGAAATACTCCAAGCATGCATGAAGGGATTAGAAGTTCAGTACTGAATTAAAATTGAGTTTTCTAGCTTGGAAAAAAATATTTCTCAGTTATCACACCACTCGCCACTTTCCCTTCAGGTTCATGTCACTGTATGAGCACAGGTATTTATGGCCCAACCTTTCTTGCTTCTGTTTGTTGAATGAGCAGAACTAAGGAGGATACAATAAAGCCAATTTTAGTGTTTCTTCCACTGGTGCCCTCCAGCCATTCTATCAGATCTCTCTTCTGTCTTCTCCAACCAATTCCAGGTTTTTCTGGGCCTTTTTGGGTAACAATATTTTCAAATATCAAAACTAAATCTAAGGAACCGAGGAGATGGCTCAGTGGAATAAGTGCTTCCCTGGCAAGTGCAAGGGCCTAAGTTCAATCCCCAGTTCTGCAATTAAAAAAAAAAAAAATCTAAAGCAACATCGAATCTCCTATTCCATCTTAGGCTTCTCTCTTCCTTGTGTGGCCTGCTCAAAGAATTCTAGTTTTGCATACAGTTCTCCATCTCATCTCTTCTTGTTATGTTCTGGGTAGCATTAGGTTGGATCAGAGAAAAGGTGAAGAGGAAAGAGGAAGAAGCCGCTTATCCACCAAGCATGCTGCTGGCACCTTTCCTGGGCTCTGCGGACACTCTGTGTTCTGGAGGGGTAGTTAGAGGCTTCTGCAGAGCTTCCCCTGCCCCCTGATGTGCATTCCTCACCTGCTGACCTCCCTCTCAGATTTCACTCCAATAGCACCTCCCAGTAGCTTCATCCATGCCTCTTGTTATCATAGGGAAGAGCCTTTGACCCATTACCTTTGGCAACAATTCCAAGATAAGGAACATCTCTTTGGCATTTCATTACACAGACATACAAAGCAATGTGCTCTAGCACCTCAGTAAACATTTCATCTTCTTTACACAGAGAATCTACTTTTTGCTTTTTCCATGCCAGCGGCTGGTGCTAAGGACTGAACAGTCTTTTCCCTCTGAAACAGAGTGAGGCATTGAGAGACTGCAGACACAATTTGATGGTGGCCTTTAGGGCTGGGCCCTCTGCAGAGCACAGCCATCACACCTGGCAGGTTGGCAGCATAAACAGTGAGAGAGAAGCTGCAAGCTGCACACACCGCACATTCCTTGTTCATCACCATGTGACAGTCAATGCCATTGCAATCTAGCCATTTAGTAACAAGACCATTGCCACATGCAGCCCTGCAGCCCTGGGCCAGAGCTATGAGCCCAAAGAGACAGCTCTTCTTTTTACACAATCACTATATCTGTGTTGGAGTGAAATCAGTAGTCCACACTTACTGACAGTGGCTACCTTCCCAAGTGGTGATTGCTACTGTGCCATGGCATATTTCCACTGAGATGTGTCTTAGGACCTCAAAAGCCAAATCCTCAAGATTAACCAGTGCTCCTCAGCTCAAAATGTTCCGGTGGTAATAGGTAAAGCCCTCTCCAAGGAGCACAGTGAAACTGAGGAGCCCGCTGAGCTGTGGGCTTTGCTACTGTCAGGTGTCTGGGTTCCCTCTAGAGCTCACCTAATCTCACCCCATATCACCCATGTGCTTGGGTACATGATGAGACTGGGGTGCATAAAAGGATGGGTTGAGGTGTGCTCACCTCAGCAGCATGTACATTGAAAATAGGTGGGCAGAGATACAGGAAACAGCAAGCTTTGGGGAAGAGTGAAGGTCAAAGACAGTGACAAGAAAGGATGGCTGAAACATGTAGAGGAAACATGTAACTCTTACTGGTTAAAGCCTGTTATATATTTGATTCAAGACTAACCACTACCTACTATACAGTCTATTCTTTCCCTACTAGACAGTTTAAGTTTATCATATATATATATATATATATATATATATATATATATATATATAGAGAGAGAGAGAGAGAGAGAGAGAGAGAGAGAGAGAGAGAGCCTGTTGTAAACAGGTATGCACCAGGAAGAGGAAAACTTGCAGAAGTATTTTAATACTAAATTCATTTGAATACCATGAGATTCATGGGAGTTGCCTTGGCCTCTGCCCACAGGTGCGGGTCTGGGCATGCAAGGTGATGCTCAGCTTAGGGTGAACTATGTGCAAAGAGCTCAGTGGCTTCGTGGCACCAGAAGATTGACTACACCCAGGGAAAATGAGAAAGATGGAGAATGTGCTATGAAAAGTGACAGCCATGCTTGTCCTTATTGGCAAGAGAGGTGACAGCAGGGTGACAATAAGGTTAGAATAAGCCCAGTCAGTACTGGAGGTCAGCTTCATAGCTCTCATTATGTATGGGTATGGAAACGTGTATAAACAGAAGTGTGAACGTGTGTGTGGCTCCCACCTCCCAGCTGAAAGGGCCTGGAATATTGGCAGCTCTGTGGTAATGAGCACCTAACAGTCCTGTCTAGCTTCCAATGCAGAAACAAACTGGAGCTCCCTGAAGAAATGCTGAACCAATGGCTGGGATGGGAAAGACTATGATGAAACTGGAAACCTTTAAAACACAGCATATGGACAGGCCAGAGAGGGATGAGGAATAAATGTGACGATATGGAGGGCAGCTTCAAGGGGGTACCACTACTAAAGCATGCATTAAAATAATAACAATCATAAACCATAACTCATTGAATGAACTCATCCCTCACTGATGTAATGGCTAAATAAACAGGGAGAAGTGCACTGTTGCTCAGAGTACAGACATTCCAATGTTGCAGAAGGAATGCCATTTTAGGAAATCCCTGAGTGTCAATGAACAGAGTAAGAATTAATGAAGGCAGGAAACAAGAGGATGAAAGTAGGGTAAGAAAGGAAATAGTTTATAGTTTCTCTTTGTAATTAACAAGTATTACTAAAATACAAAAAGAACAAAAAGTAGAAGAGTGATTCCATCCAGGGGCCCCAGGCCCAGCATAGCTCAGCCGGTGAGTGAGAGCTCCAGGCCCGCCATACTGGAGGTACCTTTCCCAGCAATCCCCTTTCCCAGTGATCCCAATTCCATCCAGCAGCCCCAGACACAAGGCAGCTAGGTCAGGAACCAACAGAGGGGAACCACAGGAGCTGCAGCAAAAAGAAACTGAACACAACAGCTAGATACAGGCCAGGCATAACTGGATAATCTAAAACTTAATAGACTAGCACCTGAATCTCATTACATGCTGTTATAGCTGCACCAAAGCTGTACACCAAAAGTCAGAGGTCAGTGCTATACAAAATGACAAAGACAAGGAGAAAAATGCAGTTTCAGGCCTCGAGTGCACCAGTAAGTGCAGAGGACACTAGCTCAGCTGAAATGAATGAAGTAACAGATATGGAAGCAAAGGAACAACAAGAGAAATGTACAGAGGAATTCAGATGAGAAGTAATTCCTGAAATAAAAAAATATCTGGATACACAGCATCTGAAATGAAGAATCAAATGCAGAAACATCTGGAGGAAAACCAATGCTCACACAGAACAAGTGCAGAGAGCACCATTCCAGCTGGAACATATGAATTAACAGTGTCTGAAGCAAAGAAGCAACACCAGAAAGGTCATGAGAAACTCAAAGCAGAAATAATTTCTGAAATCAAAAAACAATTCTATGAAAAAAAATAATTCTTTGAAATCATAGCATCTGAAATACAGAAAAAAGTCCAGAGATATACAGAGGAAATCCAACATGGAAGAAGCTCTGCAGAAAAATAATTAATAACTACCTCTAAAGAAAACATGGAAAAATAATAGAGGAGATCAGAAATATGATGGATTCCTAGAATGAGCAATACAGAAAAGAAATAGAACGCATGAAACAGAGTCAAAGAGATATAGAAGAAATAAAATACCAATCACGAGTCTACAAAATAGTTTGAGTGAAAGCAAAGACAGAGTTTCAGATATTTAAGACACTGGTGCAGCTAGTGAAAAGTTGAGAAAGGATCTCTAAAAAACAACGAGAATGCAGGAAAAAATAATCCATCACCTGCAAGATGACACCAGCATGAACAATTGAGATTAATTGGTACCAATGAGAAAGAAGGAGTCAATACAAATGACATAAAAAAAATTGGGCGAGAAGTAATCGCAGAAAACTTCCCAAATATGAGGAAACAATCCAATATTGAGGTAACCAAAGCATACAGAATACCAAATAACTTCAACCCAAGTAAAAACACACTGAGATATATAATAGTCAAGATCCCAGAAATCCAAAACAAGAATATACTGAAAGCTGCTAGAGAGAAGAAGCAGATCACATTCAAAGGAAAACCCATCAGATTATAGCCGACTTCTCTACACAAACGATGTAGACAATGAAAGCATGGAGCAGAGTTCTTGAAGTCCTGTATGAAAATAAATTCCAGCCCAGACTATTATACCCTGAAAAAATCTGTTTCCAGTTTGATGGAGAAGTCAAATACTTCCACAACAAAGAACAAATAAAGAATTTCATGATTACAAAGCCATCTCTACACAGGATTCTGAAAGATGTTCTAGAGAGAGACCACAATGAGCAGAGCTCCATGACTGAAAACAGAAGGAACCCAGTAAGCAGGACAAACAATTAAACACAGAATACAAAAGAGTAAACAACAGCAGGTAAATATGACAATCATAAGTCAACACGTTTCAATTATAACCATCAATGTAAATGGACTCAATTCTCCAATTAAGAGAAATAGACTGGCACAGTAGATTAGGAAATAAAATCCAACAATATGCTGTATACAAGAAACACACTTAACTCGAAAAGACATTCATAGGCTCAAAGTCAAAGGATGGAAAACAATACTACATGCCCCAGCATCTCAGAAAAAAACAACAGTAGCAATTCTGTTCTCAGACAGTCTCAACTTCAAAGCAAGAATGATCAAATGACACAAAGAAGGCCACTATATATTGGTCAGGGGAAAAATTCAGGAGCAAGAGGTAACACTCATAAATATCTATGCTTCAAACACAGGAGCACCCAACTATGTAAGACAAATCCTAATGGACATGAAAAACCTAATATCTAAGACCACAATCTTAACAGTAGACCTTAACACCCCTTTATCTCAAAAAGATAGATCAACCAGATAAAAAATTAGCAAGGAAGTAGCAAAATTGAATCAGAGCTTAGAACAAATGGACCTGGTGGGCATATACAGAGTGTTCCACCCAACCACAGCTGAACACACATTTTTTTCAGCTGTGCATGGGTCATTTTTCAAAATAGACCACATTCTAGTCCAGAGGTCATGTTTATGCATATGCAAGAAAAGAGAAATTATCCCTTGCATATTATCTGACCATAGTTCAGTCAAACTGGAATTAAACAACAAAAGAAACCAGAAAAACCTGCTAAATTCATGGAAATTAAACAACACCCTACTCAGCAATCAATGGGTCATAGAAGAAATTAAATAAGAAATTCAACAATATCTACAATTCAATGAAAATTGAAGCACAATTTACCAGAATTTATGGGATGCAATGAAAGCAGTTCTTAGAGGGAAAATCATAGCTATGAACTCACACATTAGGAAAACAGAACGGGACAAATGAACACCCAAATGTTGCACCTCTGAGAACTAGAAAAAGAAGAGCAAAGGAAACCCAGAGTGCAAAGACAGGAAGAAATCATACAGATTAGAGCAGAAATTAATTCACTGGAGATGAAGAAAACAGTTCAAAGAATCCACAAATCAAAAAGTTGGTTCTTTGAAAAACTAAATGAAGTTGATAAGCCTCTAGCCAACCTCATCAAAAAGACGAAACAAAAAATTCAAGTACATGCAATAAGCAATGAAAAGCGTGAAATCACCACAGATCCAGGAGAAATTCAGAAGATTATCAGTAGTTACTTTGAGAATCTTTACGCTCACAGAATAGAAGGCACAGAAGAAATGGACAGATTCCTCAAAAGGTACAAATTACCAAAACTGAACCAAGAAGATATAACAACTCTCAATAAGCCGATAACAGCCAATGAAATACGAAATGTAATAAAAAGCCTACTGACAAAGGAAAGTCCAGGTCCTGATGGATTCACAGCTGAACTCTACAAGACATTTATATATGATATAATCCCTACATTCCTCAAACTCTTCAATGAAATTGAAAAGGAAGCAGTCCTCCCAAATTCATTTCTGCTGGCAAGTATTATACTGATTCCTAAACCAGGAAAGACACAACCAAAAAGAACTACAGGCCCATCTCCCTCATGAACATAGATGCAAAAATACTCAACAAAATCCTGGCAAACAGAATACAGCAAATCATCAAGAAGATCATACTCCATGACCAGGTGGGATTCATCCCAGGGATGCAAGAATGATTCAATATTCGAAAATCTATAAATGTAATACACTACACTAATAGACTGAATTCTAAAAACCACATGATCATCTCAATTGATGTAGAGAAAGCTTTTGACAAACTCCAACACTCATTGATGTTCAAAGTCCTACAAAAAATTGGAATAGATGGACTCTTCCTTAACTTGATAAAAGCCATCTATGACAACTCAAAAGCTAATATAATTCTAAATGGGAAAAAACTGAAATCATTTACTTTTAACACAGGTATAAGACAAAGATGACCTCTATCACCTCTCCTATTCAATAGAGTTTTGGAATCATAAGCAACAGGCATTAGAAAAGAGGGAGAAATAAAAGGAATAAGAATAGGTAAAGAAGTTAAATTATCACTATTTGCAGATGACATGCTATTTTACTTGGAAGACCCCAAAAATTCTACAAAGATACTAGTAGAACTGATATGGAAATTCAGTAGCATAGCAGGATACAAAGTCAGTATTCAAAAGTCAACAGCATTCCTCTACACAGATAACAAGCACAATGAAAGGGAAACAATAGAAACAGTAACTTTTACAATAGCACCGCCGAAAATGAAATACCTTGGGATTCACTTAATCAAGGAAGTCAAAGATCTTTTCATGGAAAATTACAACACACTAAGAAAAGAGATTATAGAGGATTTCAGACAATGGGAAGATATTCCATGCTCCGGGATAGAAAGAACCAACATCATGAAGATGGCCGTACTCCCAAAATTGTTGTACAGATTTAATGCAATCCCTATCAAACTGCCACCAACATACCTCACAGACCTAGAGAAATCCTTCCTAAAATTTATGTGGAACCACAAACGACCCAGATTAGCAAAGGCAACCTTGGCCAATAAAGACAAGGCAGGAGGCATCACAATTCCTGACTTGAAATTATACGACAAAGTCACTGTGATAAAATCAACATGGTATTGGCAACAAAATAGATCTGAGGATCAATGGAATAGATTAGAAGATGCAGAGGCATCTACTAGCATACTCAGCCATATGATCTTTGACAAAGGGGCCAAACAAGCTTACTGGAAGAAAGATAGCCTCTTTACAAATGGTGCTGGAAAACCTGGCTTTCTACATGCCGAAAACTAAAACTTGACCCAGTTCTATCACCATGCACTAAACTAAAGTCAAAATGGATTAAAGATCTAAACATTAAAACAGAAACACTCAATCTCCTGGAAGAGAAAGTAGGAGGAACTCTTGAAGACACAGGGGTAGGCAAAGAGTTCATGAACAAGCATGTATTTGCATGGGAAACACTTGAAAGAATCAATAACTGGGATCAACTCTTCTTGAGGAGTTTCTGCACATCAAAAGAAATTGTCAACAAAGTGAAAAGACAATGCACATTTTTGAAAAAATCTTAATAAGCAATCAGAGAAAGGTCTGCTGTCTAGAATTTATGAAGAATTAAGATATAACAGGGCCCTCAAACTTAAAGACCTAATTCAGAAATGGGCATCTGAGATGAATACACACTTCTCAGAGGATGAAATTAAAGAAGCAAATAAATATATGAAAAAATCCTCCACATCGCTAGCCATCCATGAAATGTAAATAAAAACAACACTGAGATAGCATCTCACTCCAGAAATAATGGCCATCATAAGGAAATCAACCAACAACAAATGTTGGAGAGGTTGTAGGGAAAAGGGGACACTTCTCCACTGCTGGTGGGAATGTAGACTGGTACAACCATTGTGGAGATCGGTGTGGAGACTCCTCAAAAGAGTAGGACTGGAAGTCCCATTCAAGCCAGCTATCCCCCTACTGAGAATTTTCCCAGAGGAAATGTAAACTTCATATCATAGTGATATATGTGTACCTATGTTTATAGCAGCATAATTTGTAATAGCAAAATCTTGGAAACAATGAAGATGTCCATCACATAAGGAATGGTTGAAAAAGATGTGTTATTTCTATATAATGGAGTATTACTCAGATATTAAGAATGATAAACTTGAAGCATTTATATTGAAGTGGATGCCACTTGAACATATACTTATAAGTGAAATAAACCAGACAAACATGTGCAAATATCATAGAGAAGTGAAAAGAAGAAATACAAAGAGAAATGTATAACAGCTAAAATGAATTGAGTCAGATAGGGCAAACTGAATGGCATATGCTGCAGGGTAGTAATTAGCTTTCTTCTGGATGGTTAACAATCTAAGTTCACAGACCAAAATTTGAGAAATAGAAGAGCCTCAAGGCCAGGCAACATTTCAGCTCTAGCCTTTCAAGGTTTACAAAGACTCAGGACATAGGAGAACCTGTACTGCAACATCATGAAACTCAGTTGTGCCCCAAATTTTTTGAACAAGGAGATTATGGAGCCACAGAGGGAAGAGACTCATGATGTATAGGGTGCCTGGGGAGAGTCACATAGAGAGAAAACTTTCTCTGAGGCTCTCACAAAGAGCAAACTGGTCAAGCATTGGCCATGACTCATCCATATGGATGACACAAAGGATCTACAGAGGAAGGTACAGGATAACAAGTTAAACCCTGAGAGGACTTTACTGACCTCATCAGATACAAAAGCTACGTGTTTTGGTATATAGGTCTTTCTCTATCTCGATCTCAACCATCCAGCAGAAAAGTATAAAAATGAGGTATATAACGCGGGGCCATAATAATAAGTTGAGTTGTAAATGGCTATAGTCATAACTTCTTCAGATAACTCACTATTATTGTGGAAGGCTGGAGTGTGTTGGATTGTGTCGCCAAGTTCAGGCACCTAACTTGGTTTAATGACAATGGACTGCTCATCTTTGACAAGTCCAGACCAAAAAAAAGGGGGTATACAAAGGAAGCATCATGATGTGTTTGTATAAGCAATATGGTTAGGGTAAATATGCCCTGCTTCTGGATAATTCTATGAGAAGCAAGATTTGCACTAATAGTGGTTGGACAAGATATTATGTTGGCTTCTAGTTCTATGGACAACCACTAGGGAGATAACAAGGTAGAAAGTATTAGTTATTGAATCTGTGATATAATTCAGGTATAAAAAAATAAGATAAGTATATAGGTACACTCTCTTCATTCACTGATTAGAGACATCTGCTATAATAATGTCTGTAAGTATAATATCATGTATGCACCTTGTATGACACCAAAATTTTACAAAAACATTTTGCAATGTATTGATTCATCAAAGCTGTCCTGTTAATTTGTCTTGAGACTATCTCATTGCTATTTGTTCTTCAATAAAAACAATAATAATAGTAATAACAATAATAATAATAAAAGTAGAAGAGTGTGCTTGTGGAAACCATCTCCAGTGATCCAGGGAAATACATCAGAAACAAGACAGACACCATGTGAAACTTGATTGGATGTAATGCAGAATGCAGTAAGGTCATGGGTGACACCGCTCAAACATAACCTCAAGGAAGAATGGTACAGCCCTGCATGGAGGTCACACAGAAAAACAGCTGGCCCATCTGCTGAATCACTAAAGGGAGGTTATGTGAAACGCACAAGCAAGAGGAACAGACTCCAAATCCTGCTCAGTGGTGTCAAGAAAGAAGCATCTTCTTGGAAAACACAATAGTTGTCATACAAACTAGAGAGGATATCATTTTGAGCTCAGGTGATGGTGCTTCCAAAGGTGGAAAGTCCTGGGAACTGAAGCAACCTCACACAGTTGGAACATGAAGAGAAAGGCACTAAGGAATAGAGAGGGTTGTGGTTGTGGTCAGGGAGAGGAACTGGCCCAGTCACTGAGGACCTTTGCCTGCTGCTTTCTTCGGCACGGTGCTCTGAGCAGAGAAACTGAACCCCCAAGAGCCCACCAACACCCTAATGCAGCTGAGTTTCCTGTACTAGTCTTTGTCCCATAGTGGGTGCTAATCTAAGAACTGTCTTCTCTCTGGACTTTTGTTTCACAAGTTGTGTATTGAACAAATAGGAGATGGCTAGTAACTGAATAGATCTTTAACAAAAAGGGAGAAAAAAATTTATTTTCACTTAGTAGAATACCCTTCTTCCCTTTCTTCACTGGATTAATGGCAATGGGAGAAACTAGTGGTGAAGAATGGCTGAAGTATTTTCAGTTTTGAAAAGGTTGGAAAGAGCTTACATCAACTGATTCTGCTGAGATCCTTTAAGTCCAAAAATATTATGAATCTAAATCATAAATTCAAGTTGCTTTAGCCAATTCTTAATTACATTTTTTCTAAACCTTGTTACAGAAAGGAAATGATCTTTTTAGACTAATTTTTTCAAGTTCAAAGTCCCCTTTTTCTTCATCAAGTACATATTTTTTTTCAGTCCTCTAAATTGCATGAGAAACAACTATAAAGTATGACTCACTGCATTTTTTTCAGGGAGCAATGCAATTAACACTGTAATATTGTACCCACTATTTAAAAAATCTTATTAACATTTATTAACTGCTAGCCTTGAGATTTTAACTTGGAGGAAATGTATTCAAAATGCTCAGTATAGCTCTATAAAAAAATCTAACAATGTGCCCTTTCCTCACAGGATGATGTTCTTCTACCAAATGATGACACTTAAAACACAACAGAGTACTTAATTGGGGGGGATGGTGCCTGGAAGAATTCGGCAGACTTTTGTTCATTCAAATGCAAGAAAACTATTTTTCCAAAAGTGAAAGGCATATAAGAGATAGCTGGAGTGGAGAATCACACAAAAGATATACCTTTAAATTAGCTGCTGTAGATGAGCTATGGCTTTGGCATTTAATTAAATGCTGTGCAGTATTGGAGTAGGGCAGAAATAGTGTGTGTGTATGTGTGTGTGTGTGTGTGTGTGTGTGTGAGAGAGAGAGAGAGAGAGACAGACAGACAGACAGAGACAGAGAGACAGAGACAGAGACAGAGAGAGGGAAGAATTTCAAATAATCATTTGCCCTTGCATCTTTCATCATAAGTGACATTGCTGGCTTCATATATGCTGTGGGTATTTCCTCCTGGTTAGGATGCACTGAGCCAGCTATAAGATGCACTCATCTTTTAATTCTGATCTGAAGAGCGATCTTGGTGTGGGGAGCCAGAAACAGATTTTAGCAAGGGCTCTAGTACAGTTTTCCAAGACACTGACTGCAGGTACAAAAGCCGTCCAATTATTTCACATTTCTGAAGTTATGGTGGCCATCCATATCCACCCAGCTTCAAGAAAAGAAAGGGAGACACAGCTTCAGCTTCATCCGTCTCGGGTGACCACATCACACTCCAGGGACCCAGGTTCTACCTCCCATGTGTGATGTAGGAAAACACTATCCATCTTTTTCTTCGAGCTGGAAATATGTTTCCCAGAACTACATATGGCTTTCTCAAGTTCAAAAGTAGAAAGTGCTTCTTTGTGTATTCTCAGATGGTTATTGTGGTGAAAGGAATTGTTATAAATGTGAACAAGGGATCACAGCTCTAACAAAGCCATGTGAGCCTGGAGGGCTCGAGTTCTCAAATTGTACCTGAACCTCTATCACTGAATTCACCCTGTTATGCTCTCAAATGTAACCAGGACAAATTGAGATGTGCTCCAAGGGTAAGGCACACAGCAGAGCTTGAGGCCTCGGAGCACAAACCCCACAGAATTATTTTAGCTTGATACTGATTGCATACAGAAGTAGCTTTGAATGCATTAGTTTATAGGCCATAATATTAATATTTGTTTCATTTTATTTTTCTCAGTGTGACTTCTCAAAAGTTTTACATGACCACATGCCTCAAATCTGTGCCTTGCATTATAATTCTACTGACAGGTGAGTCTAGAATATTCAATCTCTTTAGTCATCAGAAATAATATAATTTTCTTTTTTCTTTTTTACTGCCTATCACAAAACTGTCTTGGGTGTAGATATCAAAATAGTGTCCTCTAAACAGTGAAAAGAGCTCCAGCTGCCCATGTAAGAAGGGGCCAGATGAGCTAAAACATAGACTCTTAGCCTTTATCCTAAGACATCATAGTGTCACATTTAGGAGAGGTGATGTGAATAGAGATGCTTTCCTAATATAGGAGTTATAAGATAGAGCCCAGGAGTGGCTAGTGGGTTTTCCTGGACTCCTTGATTTATTTACAAAATATGTACCTTGGGAAAACTGGGATGAGAAAAAGGACAAAAGAAAGAAGGGAAAAAGACATATTTAGGTGTATATGCAGGATAGTTTGGATAATTGCATTGCTGATTTTGGCTGGTCTTTTGAAGGGAGCAGCTAATATTTAATTTTTTAAAATTATTTTTCTTTTGAATTTCTTACTTTTTGTTATTGTTCTGTTTGTTTTTATGTAAACCAATCTTGCACATTTATATCTGGTCAACTAAACAACGAATTGGAAGATAATATCATGCAATACAGCAACTACTGTTGAATTCCTATTACTTTGTTTAGTGCAATTTTGTATCATTTCTCATGCTCTTTTTTTCCATCACTATTTTATATTATTTAAAAAAAAAAAAAATCACAGGGACCAGGGTTCCATTCCCAGCTCCACATGAAGTTCCGGCCCTGTCCTGGGGGTCCGCTGAGGTGGCAATTGAGGCTGGGCATAGTAGCTTGTACCTATAATCCCAGTGCTTGGGAGGCCGAACACAGGTGGATCACATGAGTCTGACCTGTGTAGTGAGACCCTGTAGATCCTGTACTAACTACATTTAAAAAAAACAAACCAAATTATGTGTCCTTCTCCTTTAAAAGGTGGTAATTTTAATGAGCCTTTTAAAGGGGATCATGGCTTTAAAAATATTAGGAGCCCTAATTCAAGGAAGAAATGGTTCACTCGGCAGGTTGTTTTATAACTCCAGTTAGGTAGTCACCAGTTTGTGAACATAGTGACACTTGCATTGCCATATGGTAGAGATGGAAATAGGGCTGACAGCACTCTGAGCTCAGTACACCATGAAGTCCAGGTACAGGAGTTAGTAGTGTGCAACAGCAAACAGTGGGTGGGAGCCAGGAAGACCATGGTGGTGATGGGAGGGACTGTCATCTGGCGTTGGCAGCTGATTCCAACCTAAGAATCCAGGCTATACAAAACTTGTGTAGCTTTTACACTAAGGTGGCATTATAAATTCAGCTGTGCTTGGCAGGAAACCTTATCCTTCCCTTGGGTCCCCATTGTACCTGAACCTCTATCACTGAATCCATCCTGTTGTGCTGGGACTTCTTAAAACGCACACATCCCTCCAGTCTATGCTGTGATGTGGTTCTTCAAGGACAGCGAATGCATTTTCTCCCCACTCTTTCACTCTTCATGCCTGGCAAACAGACACCCAACAGATGTGGAGTAAAATAATAAGTTAGTGACTGCCATCTGATTTGTGTGCCTATGAGTAAATATAGCTTTATGGGTTACAGTTTAGGGAAGGGCTGAAGGCAAAGCTGGAGCTGGAGGTTTCTAGGTTGTCAACTCAATGTGACTATCCTCAGGTGGGCTGACATGAAGAAAGGTGGTACACAAGCTCACAGCTGTGATTCACTTACGTCAGTCCCCAATAGTGTGGACTCGCTCACCACAGTTAGCTTCTGAGTGAAGACAACAATCTTTTAAAAGTTAGATAAATAGAAGCAGGTGTATATCTGGGTGTCAACAGGAAGCATTAGAGACTTCAAAGAACTGCTGAAAGTTGAACAGGTTAATGTGGTATTTCAAAGGGATTTTGCAGTAAACTAAACAGTAGCTTTCCCTAGCAGCTGATCTTTATTTTTTAGCTGGAAGATGAATGTTGAATCTCTTCAAAGAAATAATGGCAGATTCTAGAATAACTTAATAGGTCTCACCTTTACTCTAGGTTTCCACATGGTTGTCTTCTCACCAGATTCAAGGGTATAGATCTGGCTGGTTCTTGAACATATCTTATTAAAAGAATTGTGTACATATCGATGATTTTTGATACATACAAAACAATTTGTTTGCGCTACTCAGAATAGAAAATTAGAATAGTAAAGCACTGTATAAATAGGAATAGGACATATTTTTTGTCTTTCTTTTCTCTTCCTTCTTTCTCTCTTTCTTTCATCAAATCAGTACTGCATAGAACATAAGATGTCTGGAATTAGTGAAAGTTGTGTGAGGGACTGTCTCTTTTAGAAGTACATTATCAAATGTGGTTAGCAAGACTAAGACAAATTTATGTCAATCCTACCTAGGTAAATTTGAAGAGCAGATTTTACTGCATAGAACTTGGATGTGAATTATACACAGCCTTTACATGAGAAATAACTTTGCAAAAGTTTACTAACGGTAAGAAAAATCCCACTTAGGTGAATCAGTTAAGTAAAGTTGACGAACATACATTTGAGAATTTCTTAGCCTTCAGATAAAAAGGCATAAGGGCCAGTGAGATAGCTCAGGGGACTAAGTGCCTGCCTTGGCAAGCGCAGGGACCAGGGTTCAGTCCCCAGTCCTGCATGCTGGGCTGGCCCTGCTCCCAGGGCATGCTGAGCCAGTGACCAAGTCTGCAAATGGTATCACATGCCTATAATCTCAGCACTGGGAGACACAAAACAGGAAAATCACTATGAATCTTTTTTTTTTTTTTTTTTTTTTGTCTTTTTGAGACAGGGTCTCACTATGCAGTTCAGGCTGGCCTTAAGCTCACTTTGCAGCTCAGGCTGGTCTCGAACTCATACCAATCCTCCTGCCTCAGCCTCCCGAGTGCTGGGATTACAGGCGTGCGCCACCACGCCCGGCTCTTTTTTTTTTTTGAGGAAAATCACTATGAATCTGAGCTGCATAGTGAGAGCCTATATCAAATACATAAATGAAAAGTAAAATAATAAAAAGCATAAAATCCTGTAATCTAAATCTGTTAGTGATTTGAATACACATCACAGAAACTTGCTAGGCACCATCAAATCACAGGAAGACCAAGAGTGTAGCTGATGCTCAGAAACAAAACTGGAGGAGGGCTCCTCCAGTTCCTGCCTCAGCCAACCTGCCATTTCTTACACAGAAAAGATATAGCCCTGACAGCTTTCTCTTTTACATCTTTCACATACTGAACTGGGCCCAAGAGATCCGCTTTCCACATCAGCTCTTTTCAAAAGTAAGGCAAGACCTGGATCGGCCCAGCTACCTGCAGGCAAGGTTAGCCTAAACTGTTCCAGAGACCATTCCTGAAACAATTAACTGTGACAAAAAGGAAGCAAGAGATTTCTAGTCAAAGTGGCAATGAAATAACAGACAGAAAAAAAAAAAAAAAAAAAAAAAAAAAAAAAAAAAAAAAAAAAAAAAAAAAAAAAAAAAAAAAAAAAAAAAAAAAAAAAAAAAAAAAAAAAAAAAAAA
>PVKA01008852.1:0-22729 GCA_004027165.1 Ctenomys sociabilis
AAAAAAAAAAAAAAAAAAAAAAAAAAAAAAAAAAAAAAAAAAAAAAAAAAAAAAAAAAAAAAAAAAAAAAAAAAAAAAAAAAAAAAACAAAGGCAAAGTTGGGACTTTTCAGTGATCCGTTAGAGTCCATAGTGGTGTATGAACTGATGGGTCATTTAAGTTCAGATAAAGCTTGATAAGTGCTACAACCTCAGCTCTATCGTTAACAGTTACAGTGGAAGCCATTATAAATTAAATACATTGTCAAAGGAAATGTGAAAGTGATTCTTGTTATTTCTTGAGCATTCAGTGTATGTAATTGAAACTGATGTTTCATTTCAATCCACATAATAATCCCCACTTAGAAGAAATGTCAGCGATTAGAAAAGGAGTATGGATGAAGAAAAGATAACATTGTTCAGTTTACATTTTCAGTCTTTCCAGAAGATTGAACTTGAGTGATTATGTTTTTGATTTTAGTAACAAACCTATCACTGTGACAAATAGTCCCACAAACAGTCACAACACAATCCTCAGAGGGCGTGAGAAAAATTGGGAGCTAGATAATTCTCACCAGTTAGGAACCTTCAGGGACCAAGGGGCTGAGGAGGTTGGCCTCGGTGGAGAGGGCAAGGACCCAGCCATCTGTATCAGCTCCTAGAGGCAGGTCTCTCAAGGGGCTTTGCCTTTTCTGAACCAGTGATGGGCATTATTCACTATGATACAGTCAATTTCAACTCTCAACTTGACTTTGGTCTTTTTTTTTTTTTTTTTTTTTTTTTTTTTTTTTTTTTTTTTTTTTTTTTTTTTTTTTTTTTTTGTATTTTAGGACAGGGTTTATGGGGTGCATAGGGTCTCACTGCATACATTGAACTTGGAGTGATCTGCCTGTTTACAGCCTCCCAAGTGCTGGAATTATAGGTGTGTCCCACCATGCCCAGTCTCAATCACTATCTCAGTGCACCCTGGGGGGTGGGGCTGGCATGGCAGGCCCAGGGATTGAACTCTGAGCCCTGCGCCTGCTTGCAGGTGCTTTAATCCACTGAACTATTTGGCTAGCCCTTGACTTTGGTCTTGAGAACTGTGTTTAAGCTGGTTATGCAGCGTCAGTACCTAGATTCTGTAAGTACCCGAGTTCTAGCTCCATCTCCTAACATGCTTACTTAATTGGCCCCAGGCTACCGTTTGATCTGGCATGTTGGAAAGTTCTCCAGCTATTTCCAAGGTCCTGGCTGAAGAGAAGGAACACAGATTCTGAAATTCTGCCTTAGTTATTACCTTCAATTTTGTTTTCCACAGATTTCTCAAGGAGTTTTAGAAAAGCCTGTGAGCCCTTTGAGTGTGACACATGGTTCTTGACTCTTTCCTAAAATACTTCTAGATTTTCTTTGATCATAATCTTACTCACAGGGGAATCTTTAAAAGAAGGTCCAAAGAGACAGAGAACTCTGATGTCATGTGCCATTGTACTGTGGGCCCTGGTGGACTGCACATTCATCAGGGTCATCTGGGTTGACATATCACAGTGTGCATGGAGGACACCAGTTAAAGCTGATATTTATTTGTAATCAACAGTAGCACAGTAAATAAGCCCTGGAATGGGATTTGGTAAATCTTAAAGTCCCGGTTTTACCATTTCCAGCTGTGGCGCTTGAATGATTTACCTACCCTGTCTGAGCTTTAGTTTCCTGATCCACAATATCTGCCATACTATTTTTATGGTGGGATTAAGCAAAATTACAAAAGAGAAAGAATATTTTATATTATACACAAATATTATCATGATTATAAGCTGAACTGATTTAATATGTATTTATGTGAACATATTTCATAGTTCACATTTTCAATAAGGGAACAATTCCAGGGAAACAATGGTTATAAAACTGTAATTAAATCAATATGTCATCATGCTCAACTAATCTCCTTGGGTGGCCAGTTTATATAAAATGAAGAAAGTATCTTTTGAAAGCCTGATGTTTTAACCTTGTATAGAATATAATGATTTGCTAGTTTCTGAAAGCAAAATCTCATGTCATTTTCTCGTCATTTAATCCTATATTTAAAGCTCTTATTCTACTAGATGTCATGCTTAAAAGTATCCGTTAAAACAACAATAAAAATTTACGAGCGTAGAAATATTTGTGGCACTGTCACTGGAGCTTAGTTGCTGGAAGGAGCAGTGTTCCAGTGAGTTCTGTCTGCTGTCCCAGGTTACCATGGATAAGGTGGCTTGAACTGAACGGCTCATTTCCTACAGTTCCAGCAGCTAGAGAGTCTTAGAGCAGCATGGGTGAATCTCATCTGCATCTGGCAGCCAACAGCAGCTTCCTCTGAGCCCTCCAGAGCAGAAAGAGCAGCAGTTTTGGTTCATTCATGCAGGTAGCGCCTTCCTAGCTCAACTGCTGCTGCGTGTCCCACCTGCAAGTATCATTTTGAGGATTCAATTTCAACAGAGAAATGTGGGGAGTGTGAGCGCACTCAGTCTGTCGCAGGTCTGTCACTCAGTCTGTCGCAGGTCACCGGAAGTGGAGAGGTAGCGAATGAGCATGACCACCATTGGCTGAGTGAATGCTGCTGGCTAGGCCCTTGCTGAGTGTTTGAGAGACCCCCAAGTCACTCACAGCCCTACAGTTTTCAGTGACTTGCTTTGTTACCGAGCCTGTATTTTCCTGAAAAGTGTTTAAAAGTTGAGGCACACAGTGTCTCCTATCATTTCCCCCTTAAACCTAAAACATCTGACTTGGATCCATTTTCCTTTGTTCATGGCACTAGAAACTGAACCTCCGTTGTTTCCACTGAGCTACCTGTACAGCTCGTTTTTTCCTCTCTCTTTTTTATCTTTGAAACACTCTCACTGTCTTGCTTAGTTGCCCAGGCTGTGACTGAACTTGTGATCCTCTGGCTTCAGCCTTCCAGTTCTGGATGACAGGTTTCACTCACTACATCTGGCTTCCAAGGCTTTGCTGTTTACCTCTGACCTATGCTGTAGTAATCGCTGCTGTTGATTCTGGGAAGATGGTGGGGGGAGCCTAGAAGAGAGAAGTTTTGAAGGGGATTTGCATTCCTCTCAGCAACAGTTACCTTGCCTTGCTCAGGGTACAGACTGCTGGGGTGCTGTCTGCAGGGTGGGACCACAAACCTCCCTGATGAATAGGTTCTCCAAGCTCTCTGTGGGTTACCAGGTCCAGGTGACAGGGCAGGACGTGACATTACTGGGTCTCTCAGCACATCTGCTGGAATGCGATGTCCCCAGAGTATCTTGGGATAAGAGGGGACATGCTCAGTGCAGCAGGAGAGGAGTGGAAGCCCAGATAGGTGACACAGCAGAGCACCAGACGGGAGAGGGGCGGGGCAGGCATGGCCTTGCAGTGTCAGACTTGGTCCTGGGCAGGAGCGACCCTGCCCATGGAGTCCCAGAGGAGAGCCCTGTAAACAGGTGATTCCTCAGCCTGTGACCTCATTGTACAGGCAGCC
The DNA here is from genome assembly GCA_004027165.1 of Ctenomys sociabilis. NCBI lineage: Eukaryota > Metazoa > Chordata > Mammalia > Rodentia > Ctenomyidae > Ctenomys > Ctenomys sociabilis. Next base: position 3,454 of record PVKA01008852.1, read on the forward strand.
TGCAGCAGCCTGATTAACAACAGCCACAAAAGTGACAATAATTGACTTGTGCTTTACCGACTTCTTCACTTACAAAGCAATATCTCTGTCTCAAGTGGTACTATGAATTAAAGAGCTTAGGTAATATTAATACCACAGCTTTACAGGTAAAGACTTAAGGATGAATAAGTTGGCCAAATTCACAGAAAGTAACCAGTGAAGTGAGACTGAAATTGGATCTGATTCCTCTGCCTGTAGCACATATGACACTGTACTTTTCTGCAGAAAACTAATTGGAGAAGGTGTTAATATACCTTTTGATTAAAGCTACCATGAGCATTGGAAATAGATGAAAGTCATCCAGGCTAGGATACCAAGAGTTAATTAATGTAAAGGGACACAGCTGGGGCTTTTTGTATGCTAATGCTCAGAGGGTTTTTTGCTTTATTTATTTATTTTTTGGAATTGATTATATGACCTGTAGAAACTCTGTTAGTTGTTTAAAAACAGAAGTGAAATTAATTACTCTCTAACTGCACATTAAGTCAGAAAGCAGCTTTGAATCAAAGGAGTTTGATGGTTTTTCTTTGCACTAGAAAGGGCATTATTGATCAGCAATGCCAAATCATGAACACAAATTATGTTGATCCCAAATATCAAAGGAGTGGATTGCCAGCATTGTGAGAGGAGTCCTCGGTGAGAGTTGGGACTGGCTAGAAATGGACAGTTGCTATGTATTTGTGCAGGAGATGGTTGTGGTAGAACGAAGAGCCACAGATCCATATGCGCTGAGGATGCTTAAAGGGCAAAGGGGATTGAGTGGCTTTAGTAGAATACTAAGCTATGACAGAACTCACCCCACCACCTGTCATCATTTGAATCTCAAACAATGCCTCAAAGTCTTACTTGTGTGGGAGCTGATTGCATATGGTGCTGCACTCACCAGTGGATTGGCCTGGCAGTGAGTTCAGTAGCTTTGTGCACTGTTAGGAGGTGGGGCCTGGCTGGACGGGGTCCCTGGGGGCAGACTGAGAAGGCATCTTTGTCCCCAGCTCCTCCCTTTTTCTCAGCTTCCTGGCACCATGGCTGTGCAGATTTTGCTCTGCTGTGCACGTCTGCCATTGACATTCACTTTGGAGACATATCTAACTATGGGCTGTGGCCAAAATAACCCTCTTCTCCTTGTGGATGTTGGATGTCTTGTCATAGTCAAGGGAAAGAGGTGTGTACACCAGCCATTCTTGAGGTGCATAGGGCTGTCCAAGTCAGCTCCAGAAGCTGTGTCCTTTCAGCATCAGATCTCAGCTGACTCTCAGATGCATGGCTGGCCCAACTTTCTGATGCTCAACTCAGCCACATTGACATTTAGGTTCCTATCATCTGAATGTGTCTGTGTTCTTGTAATTTGCTCTACCATATCTTCTACTGTAGAGTCTGAATGCTGCTGACTTCCTCTGTAGCAGAATCCTGGTTTGTTGATTTTCTCAGGATGCCAGCCCTTTTCTGGAGCAATGGCTTTATTCTACTACTATAGTATGGATCTGGATTGTTCCCTAAGAGGCTCCTCTACCATGCATTGCTTAGTGTGGTTCAAAGCAGCAGGGCCAAGAAACCAGGGACTGGAACATCCAAAACCATGAACAAATCTTTCCTCTTTTTAAGTTGATTATCTTGGGTTTTTTTGTTATGATAGTGGCAGGCTGAGTAACACATTCAGCTTGGTGGCTGAGAGTGTACTTGTAATTCTCTTTTGCTGTCTCTCTTGCACAGACCCATGTGGTCCTTCAGCTCTTGGACACTGGTAGCCCCTATAGCAAGGAGCTGCTGGCCACTCCAGTACCTCCTAAACCTTGGGTTTCCTCAGTCACCTGATGAGTGATGGGTCAGGACTCCCGGTTTCCCAGGCAACCTGCCCCAAACACTCCCCATTCTGTACCCTGATCTAGGCTCATTTCCCCTTGGCAAAACTGCAGAACAGGCCTGCTCAACTTTGACCTGCACATTAAAACATGGAAACTTTCCTTTGTTAATGTTGAAAGTCCCCTACAGACCAGGTAGCCCTGCCAATCCTCAGCTGTTCCAGTGCAGAAACACCCTCTCTCCAAAACCCCTTAAAAGCCCTGTGCTTTGCCTGTCTTGGCCCACAAGGCAGCCAGCCTACTTGATCCTACCACCAGTAAATCTTCTCATGTCAGAATGCTTGGTCTGTTCAATTACATGGGTTTGTACCTAACAATGAGCTTTTACAATGCGGATCTCTGTGCTTCTACCCAGGAGATTCTGATTCAGACAGATTTTGTTGGGACCCAAAACTACGCAGTTAAAAGTTCCTCAAGATGAGACTCTGCAGTGGGGAGCAGCACAGGTAAGCAGAGAAATTCTGCCTCACTGTCTGCTGCCATGCCAGTGCTAGCTGATCCTGAGCTTCCTGTGTAACCAAATGATTCATTCTTCCCTGATCGCTGATCACTTTATCCTTCCTTAGTGGTCACTGAGATCTCACCTGAAATGAAACCTCTTTCAGGATTCCTGCTCTGTCCTCCCAAGACTGTCAGATACCTTCTTCTGTGCAGTTTTATCCTCTTGCCCTTATGCCTACCTGACACTGATTTCACTGTTTTTCTTTATTCACATAGCAGATACTAAGCTCTGAGGGGAGAATTATTTCATGTTGACCTCTGAACTCTCACTGTCTAGAGTGCTGCCAGGCACAGAGCAGGGGGGGTCAATAAGTCTCTGTACAGTAAAGTCTGATGGCTCCAGGTCACTGGATGCTTGTCTGTCTTGTTCAGCTGAGTCAGCCAGGCTACTTGAAATTTCTCTTCTAGATTGCTTTAGGAATGATATCTAGTGGAGTTTCTAGGGTGTGAAAGAGCAGACGTAGTTAAGGACACAGTCTGGCCCTGTTGATTACTAGGCCGTGACAGGACATTCAGCAGTGCTTCTCAAGTAGGCATCTGCCTCCGATAAAGATGAGAAGTGAAGCCCACATAATTTCTTAAAATTCAGAGTATTCTAATTTTCACAATGAGATAACACATTTTAGACATAAGGCTGTTCAACATTAGAGAGAAGGAGAAGCCCTCATTTTGACTCTGAGGTGGCGCTGGTGTTTTGAGAGAGCTACCAATAAATTTTGAAGGAGTCACATCCTCATTTATAAGACGTCCTTTTCACTGTAGCATTCCTATTGTTCTGTGTCAACAGAAACTTTACATTTTAGGGTCATCAAGAAACTAGTCCTAGACGCAACTTTTGAGACTACATTTTACAGATGGGGAAAACTGCATCAAATATTTATTCAGTAGCTATGATGTGCATGAGAACAGAGCAAGAGAAAATAAAAATCATTCCAAGTCCAGAAGCTGTCACAGGGTGTTTAGGCTTATATCTGAACTGGATCTTATGTTTCCTGCCCTCCAGAAGAATTCCTGTCCTATGCAGAGATAACCACGCTGGCTGGAATGACAGAGCAACCCCACCCAACCCAGGATGGTCCACTCTCCCTGGGTTTTCTTAATTCCCTTTTATGAAGCATTACTTTTTCTCAGGGTCTTGTATTATTTTAATAGTTGGCCTGTTGAGTGTGTATACTTCAGGGCTAATTATCTTATTACTTATTTAAGACACATATCTGGAATTGGCAATAAGGGAACATTTAAGTGACGCTTAAGAAGGAAATGGAGGGCAGTTGGGAATGGCCATACTTAGGCAGTTAGATGTCTTTTGGCTTATATTTTATGAGCATAGATTTTATGTTTTTGTATCTCTCCTAAGATATAATTAAGCTATTGTGTACCACTTGTGATTTTTCTCTAATGGAAAGGAGCAAGGTTTGGGTAATTTAAAATATAAGCTAGCCATGAAATTACTAATATTTGGTATTTGGATATTGTATTTTTCTAATCGTGTGTTTTTTTACATTTTACATTTTTATTTTATTGAAGAACAAATAGCAATGAGATAGTTTCAAATCAAATTATCAAGACAGATTGAATAATTAATACATTGCATATTGTTTTCATAGTGGTTCTTTGTTGTACAAGGCACATACATGATATTCCACTTACAAACACCATTAGAGCAGATGTCTCTAATCGATGAATTAAGAGAATGTAGCTGTATACTTATCTTATTTTTTAAAGCTGAATTATACCACAGTTTCAATAATTAATACTTTCTGCCTTGTTATCTTCCTAGTGGTTGTCCATAGTATAAGAAGCTGACAGAATATTCTATCCAACCACTATTAGTGCAAATCTTGTTTCTCATAGAATTATACAGAAGTACTGCACATTTACCCTAACTGTACTGTTTATACAAATACAGAATGGTTCTTCCTTTGTATTCCCTTTTTTTGTTTAGTCCTGTCAAAGATGGGCATTCCATTGTCATTCAATTATTGTAGGTGCCTGAACTCAACGAAACAATCAAACACAGTGCAGCAGTCCACAATAATAGTGGGTTATCTCAAGAAGTTGTTGACTAGAGCCACTTACAGCTCCACTTTAATCATATGTTTTTTGAGACAGGGTCTTGCTATGCAATTCAGGATGGGCTTGAGCTCACTTCGAAGTCCAGGCTGGTCTCAAACTCACAGTGATCCTCCCACCGCAGCATCCTGTGTGTTGTGTATCACCACACCTGTTTTTTTCTTTTTTTTTTTTTTTAAGCAAAATATTTCTGAGCTTCAGTTACATAGCAGACACTTTGCTTGGTGCTGGAGATATCAGTATTCATCTGAGTGTAGACATGGATGCTTATGTATTGAAAAGGTATAAGGGATAGTTTTAGGGTGCAGCAGCTCTTGAGTTTCCACTTTACATTTCACTCCTATCAAAGGCACAGTGCTGTTGGGAAATTTACTTCTTTTTTCCACATTAGAGTAAAAGGTGCTGTCTCTCAAAGGTCCCTGGAGGGACCTTTCTGGATTAGCTGGTACCTTTGTTGCAAATTGCATAGAGGGATTTGGGATGCCAGCAGAGCAATCATCATGTAGATTAAATGTTAGCTGCAGAGGGAATTTCTGGGGTGTAACTTAAGCAAGTATTTGTACAGAGCAAGTGCTTTCAGTATCACACAAGGTCTGTTCTCCCTTTGATCGGCCATGTTGTTTGGTCAGGCAAACAACAAACAATTATGTAAAAGATTTAATGGTACTGAAATCATGTACATTTAGAGTAAAGACAATGTCACAAACAGAAGAACAAATTGTACCTGTAACTTTCTTTTGCTTTATGTTAGTCTTCCCAAATAGTTGCAGTAAAGATATAATATTTCTTTTTTTTAGAGAACCTCTTTATTGTTTTTATTATTTATTTATTTATTTTCAAAGCTGATTAATAGGACATTTTCAATAGTTGATAAATTTTACATTGCTATCTTCTTAGTGGTTATACATATATAATATTTCTGATGTTCTAAATCATTCTAGAATGGATAAGAGTTACCAAGTTTTTTGAAGATGTAAGCACAGGGTAGCAATTGTTCCCTTCCCTGGGGAAGGGACACAATTTCTATAATGTAAAACAAATATCTAAAATCTAAAGGCCAGAAAATGCAAAGAATGTATGTGTTGAAGGTTATTGCAGTGGTAGACATCTAGAAACTATGTATCATAAAGGAACACACACACACACACACACACACACATTCTCTCTCTGTCTCTGTCTCTGTCTCTGTCTCTGTCTCTGTCTCTCTCTCTCTCTCTCTCTCTCTCTCTCTCTCTCTTTCTCTCTTTTAGAAATAAAGGAGAGTGAGAATAACTATGATTCAGTCCGCACTACCCAATTGGTCATCTACTCTGGGAGGACTGAATGCTTAGGTAAATGTAATATGTTCTAATGTCATTTATGAGGCATTCACCAGATTCTTCTGTTCACTGCATTATTCTCATCATTATATTTGTATGAAGACACCATCTTCACAAGGTCTCTGACAGCGTACGGTTAGGAGGGTGGTATGTGAGACCTGCAAATGTGCATCCCAAAGACATTTGTCTGATTAACTCTGTGGTATTCCCAGCATATAAGCAACATCATTGGAGTTTAGAGAGAGGAGCAACGTTAGGGTGACAGGTAATGGACAGTTCTGCACACTGTGCAGTCCTAGAGGAGAAAATGGATCATGATGCAGAAAGGAGAGAGTTCAAGATGACGGATTGTGAAGCCCCAGGCAGACCTGCACTAGAAGGTGGCTTGTCTGCAGGAAGCCGTGCCTTGGGTAGGGGACAAGGGCTCAGGCCTGGTAATGCCGTCATTGCACTCTTCTCAACCTTAATAAGTGGAGCATTTAAAATTGCAGAGCAAATAGTTTTATGTGCCTTATGTGGCTGTTTTGAAGATTAATGAGGTAATGCTTAAAAAGAGCTGGGGATGAAAGGTTCAGTATAAATTTTTGTGTACTCTGCCAAGAAGAGTTATCTTTCTGGGTGGTGTTTTTTACAATCAATGTGTGCACCTAGTGTTCTTGGTGCCTTCATCCTATTGTGAGGGAACTACCACCTTGGCAACCAGGTGAAACAGCAATGTTTGAGCCTCTTTGATTTTTATTCTCACATTTCCACAGGAAATGAAGCATGTCAGATTGGGTCACCAAATTCATGCGGAAATCAAGGGATAAGCGTCCCTCGATGCGCTGTCTTCAAGGTTGTGCTATACCTTAGGACCCCAGCACAGCAAACACAGACACACACATTTACCTGTAGATTTAGGAAGAACTTTGGTTAGTTTTTCCATATATAAGAGTTCAATGTGGTTTTGAGGACTGTAAATCAACCATTCGTGGTGAAATACTGGCTTTATTTTGATGATGTGTTTGGACTGGGAGTGGAGAACCTAAGAATATTTAGGGCATCTGAGGGCTACAGCTTGATCAGATCAGAAGAACTGGTAGCTCAGAGCTTCTGAATAGTCTTTCATTTCAGTTTCAAGAAGAGGTGAAGGATTATAAGTGAAGGAGACTATCTGAGTACAATCTGCAGGTTTGTTCTTGCTCCTGCCCCACACTTGGCTAATAACTAGATTCTAATGCAGGGATTTTTGAACTGATTATGTCCCTTACCTTTACTCTACAGCATGCCTGATGGGCCAGCAAAGGTGTAAGTGGGGAACTGCCAGAGAGCAAGAACCTTCTGGGGAGGATGAAACAGAGAAGAGAAGCCAGGACTTCTTTATTTTTATTGTGCTATGTTGAGAAGAGAAGAGGAGCATGAAGGGAGAGAGTGCGCCTCTGTTTCTCAAATTCTGGGACATAAAGGGTAGCTGTTGTAAGAGAAAACAGAGCTTCTAGGTAGATTAGAACACAGACTTCCAGATGGACAGACTTCTTCCTTCTCCAGGTGTGTCTGTCTGCCGTACCACTTCTGGGTCCCCTTCCAAATACTGGACTTTGCATCTGAAAATAGAATACCTGGAAGTCAACTAGTGGATGCTTTTCCAGAAGGAATTTTCTATATCTCCCTTGCCTTTGCCACATCTGGGACAATAAATAGGACTAAATATATTAGTAATAATACTAGCAATGGTATACTGTAAGTCTAAATATTTGGGTTTTACGTAGAGTAAGTGCTATTTTCCTCAGAGAACAAACAAAACAAGGAATAAAGAAAGATAGCTCACTCTTGAGTCACTACTGCGCAGCTCTGCTTCTGCAGTGTGTCGGACACAGTCTGAGCCGACTTGTTCTCTTGTATCCCAGCCCTCTGCAGTCAAGATGCCTGAGGAGATGGATCATGGGGAGGAGGAGGTGGAGACTTTCGCCTTTCAGGCAGAAATTGCCCAGTTCATGCCTCTCATCATTAATACCTTCTACTCCTACAAGGAAATTTTCCTTCTGGAGTTGATCTCTAATGCTTCTGATGCTTTAGACAAGATCCGGTATGAGAGCCTGACAGACCCTTCCAAGTTGGACAGTGGCAAAGAGCTGAAGTTTGACATCATCTCAACCCTCAGGAGCAGACACTGACTTTGGTGGACATAGGCATTGGCATGACCTTGGTCCCATGACCAAGGCTGACCTCAAAGACAAATTGGGAACAGTTGCCAAGTCAGGCATGAAAGTATTCATGGAGGCTCTTCAGGCTGGTGCAGACATTTCTATGATTTGGCAGTTTGGTGTTGGATTTTATTCTTCCTATTTGGTGGCAGAAAAAGTTGTGGTGATCACAAAGAACAATGATGATGAGCAGTATGCCTGGGAGTCTTCTGCTGGGGGATCATTCACTGTCCGTGCTGACCATGGGGAGCCCATTGGCAGAGGCACCAAGGTGATCCTCCATCTCAAAGAAGACTAGACAGAGTACTTGGAGGAGAGTCGGGTCAAAGAGGTGGTAAAGAAGCACTCCCAGTTCATTGGCTACCCCATCACCCTTTTTGTGGAGAAAGAACAAGAGAAGGAAATCAGTGGTGATGAGGCTAAGGAAGAAAAAGGGGAAAAGAAGAGGAAAATAAGGATGATGAAGAGAAGCCCAAGATTGAAGATGTAGGCTCAGATGAAGAGGATAATACTGGAAAGGATAAGAAAAAGAAAACTAAAAAGATTAAGGAGAAATACATTGATCATGAGAAACTAAACAAGACCAAGACCATTTGGACCAGAAACCCTGATGACATCACTAGGAGGAATATGGAGAGTTCTACAAAAGCCTCACCAATGACTAGACTAGGAGGACTACCAAGCACCTCTCTGTGGAAGGTCATCTGGAATTCAGGGCATTGCTATTCATTCTTCAGCAGTCTCCTTTGGATCTATTTGAGAACAAGAAGAAGAACAACATCAAGGTTTATGTCCATCATGTGTTCATCATGGACAGTTGTGATGAGTTGATCCCTGAGCACCTAAATTTTATCCATGGTGTGGTCAACTCAGAGGATCTGCCCTTAAACATCTCCCAAGAAATGCTCCAGCAGAGCAAGATCTTGAAAGTTATCTGCAAAAACATTGTTAAGAAATGCCTTGAGCTCTTCTCTGAGTTGGTAGAAGACAAAGAGAACTACAAGAAATTCTATGAGGCATTCTAAAAAAATCTAAAGCTTGGAATCCATGAGGACTTCACTAATAGGCAATGCCTCTCTGAACTGCTACGATATCACACCTCTCAGTCTGGAGATGAGATGACATCCCTGTTTGAGTATGTGTCTCGCATGAAGGAGATGCGGAAGTCCATCTACTACATCACTGGTGAGAGCAAGGAACAGGTGGCCAACTCTGTCTTTGTGGGATATGTGTGGAAATGGGGCTTTGAGGTGGTGTGCATGACTGAGCCCATCAATGAGTACTGTGTGCAGAAACTCAAGGAGCTTGATGGGAAGAGCTTGGTCTCTGTGATCAAGGATGGCCTGGAGCTGCCTGAGGATGAGGAAGAGAAGAAAAAATGGAGGAGAGCAAGGTCAAGTTTGAGAACCTGTGCAAACTCATGAAGGAAATCTTGGATAAGAAAGTTGAAAAGGTGACAATCTCCAACAGGCTGGTGTCTTCACCCTGCTGCACTATAACCAGCACCTATGGCTGGACAGCCAACATGAAGCAGATCATGAAGGCCCAGGCCCTCTGTGACAACTCTACCATGGGTTACATGATGGCCAAGAAGCACCTGGAGATCAACCCCAATCACCCATTGTGGAGACCCTGAGGTAGAAGGCCGAGGCTGACAAAAATGACAAGGCTGTTAAGAATCTGGTGGTGCTGCTATTTGAGACAGTGCTGTCGTCTTCTGGCTTCTCCTTGGGGGATCCCTAGACCCACTCCAACCGCACTTACCACATGATCAAGCTGGGCCTGGGCATCGATGAAGATGAGGTGACTGCAGAGGTGCCCAGTGCTGCTGTTCCTGATGAGATCCCTCCCCTTGAAGGGGATGAGGATGCATCTCGGATGGAAGAAGTGGATTAGGAGCTCCCACTGTGCGAAACCTGTGTCCTCTGTATAGTGTCCTTGCAGCTCCCCAGCAGCCTGAATGGGTGGCCCTGTCCCACCTCTCCCTCTGCTGAGTCTAGTAACCAATTTCTCCTGCCCTGTGTTGAAAGCAGGAAGTAAGGGCCTTGAGTCCTATGCCCTCCATAATTTGACAGCAGAGTTGGATGTTGTGTATTGTGATCTTATTTTTATTTATTTTGTTCTGAAATTAAAGTATGCAAAGTAAAGAAGATGCAGTTTTATAAAAATAAAAATAAAAAATAAAAAAAAGAAAGATAGCTCTTGGTCCTCTTGCAATTCCTCCATTTAGACATTTAAATGTCTTTTAAGGCCATACTTTTGAGAAAGGATGGTGAATCTATAAATTTTCTAGGAAATAAAACTAAGGGTCAGGACCACCTTCTCTTTGTTTTTTGGCCACCTGCAGAAACCTTTGCTTGTCCACAGGCAGAAACTTGGTAACACATGGCCGTATAAACACTGGCACACCAACTGCTCTAAAACTCTGCTCAGCTATTTTGGGTAAGCCGGAGGGAAAATAGCAGACTGCTGAGGAGGAAGCGTGGGGGCAGTCAGGGCCATGGCAAACAGACTTCCGAGTGAGGGCTGCGGCTGAATCAGAAGAGGCAGGTCTGAGTCAGGCTCTGCGCAGAGACTCCGCGGCTTGCACTCCTTAGCTTATCTCATGGAAGACGAGGCCGGAGTTCTCAGCAGTTCCTCACTTCCTAAAGGTCGCCACACAAGTCATTGAATCATATTGTGTTGATGTTTCACAGACCCTACGAGGGGCTGTCTGTGGACATGTTCTTCGTAGCGTTTTTTGATTTTTGCCACTTGGCCAACAAATAACTCATATGCTTTTTAATGAAGCCAAAGATTCCCAGTGGAGAAATAATCAGAACCATTTGTATTTTTCTAATGCTATTTGATGTTTCAAGAGCTCCAGTGAGGGGCTGCACAGCAGTGCTATTCCCAATACTGTTAGCATGGAAAGCAGAGGGACTTTGGAAAAGAATATTTTTTCTTGTGTTAGGTTCTTTTTGGTCCCGGGTGAGTGGTTTATTTTTCTTTTATCAGATGTGAGTGGAATTGGTGGCAGAGTCATCTACTGTACATTGAATAAAATAACTCAGTAACGAAAGTCAACACATTTCAAACCCGCATATAATTAAGTCTATGGACCTTTCTTTCCTTTTTTTTTTTTTTTTTTTTTTTTTTTTTTATGAAACAGGAAGGATCCAGGTTACATCTGTCAAAATCCCTTAGCTTTTCAGAAATGGTTTTTATCTTAAATGGTCAAGTAAACAAGTAAATCTTGGATGGCTGATTTAAATAATGGATCACTTTTAAATATAACTATTTTAGGAATACTTTCATTCATTGTTCAGGAAACATCTTAACCGAGGGTCAGTAAATTCAAAACTATTCAGGATTGAGGTGAATGCTTAACTTGAAATCATAGTACTGGCATTTAAAAGTGTGAAATTTTCTCACAAAAAACAGCCATGTTTCTAAGACAGATTATATTTGTCAGCTCAGGCTGCCATAGCAAATAAAATAGACTGAGTGGTACATACAACAGGAATTTATTTTGCTAGGTGCTGGAGGGTATATGCCAACTGATTTGGTGTCTGTGAGATCTCTCTTAGTGGCTCGCAGGTCACTGTGCCTTCATGTAGTCAAGGGGGAATCTCTGACATATTGTCTTCCTTTATAATTATACTAGTTCTGTCTGATCAGGGCTATAGTTTTATAACTTCATTTATTATTAATGACCTTCATAAAAAGTCTAGCACCACCACAGATGAGTGAGGATGAGGGTTTCAACAAGTACATGCTGAAGGGATAAAATTCAGGCTACCACATCACTTTGAGTCTTAAGAACCATTTTGTCTTTTCAAGAAACCGATCATTCAAGAGTCACACAGAAGTGGAAAGAACTTAATTTGGACATTTTCTTTTACGGAGAAAGAGACATAGCTGGATTTATGTGTCTTTCTTCTCCTATACTATTGATCCCTTTAAAGTAAGGGATTACTATTTAAAAAAAAAAGCTTATTTGAGCCCCATATTTAGAGGGAAGTATTGGGGAGGGAGAAAAAAGTGGAGACAAGTGATGTCTTAGAGGGAGAAAGACAGATAGGAAAGAGGAAAGATCAGGTAGAGGAGAGGGTGATAGGAGTGAAGTTGAAGCACCAAGCCCAGGGACATTGAGGCTCTGCTATAAAGTATCTGGATTGGAAAAATACAAAGCTCACCAGTTAGTCACTGTGAAGACTTGAAAAAATTATTTCATATCATGCTCTCTTAATTGTAATGCTTACCTCATAATACTTTGGTAAGGGTGTGAAACTTTCAACTTACTTGGATTGAGCAATGTCTAGCAGATTAGTCAAGTACAGAAAGTTCTTACCAGAGAAATGGGGTCACTGAGGTGACTGTAGCTGGTCATGTGATTCAGAAGCCTTTGGAAGTGGTCGATGGGGAGAATTTAGAAAGTTTTGCAAGTATTGCCTAGAGACATCTACAGTGCTATAAGGAGAACTTGATGGGAGATAGTGGTGGAAAGTTAGAGTACCAGAATGTTGACAGGAGTGTAAACAGTGAAGACCAGACTCAGGAGGTTTCATTTGGGAACAAGAATTCCACTGTCAGGTGGAATAAAAGACATGTGTGCTGTTATACCCATGGCAGGAAATTTGTCTGCATTTTTCCTGTGTCTGGAGATTTTGCAAGAGATTGAGGTTAAAACAGGTAGGCTAATTGATCATGTGGCTATTTCAAAACAGCCCAATATTTGAGTTGTGGCATGGTTACTGTTATCTGCTTTTAGACAGATTTATAGTTGAGTATGAGGGGCAGAACAAAGAGAAAACTTATTTAGAAAACTTACTTTTTGCCCAGAAGAAGCCATGTGTAAAGCTGAGGTCAACAGAGGTAGGTTGATGAAGAAATTACAGTCATTGAAAATAAGCCAAGTACTTTGTACAAGAAAAAGAAGGAAAATACTTGAAAGGCATCTCAGGGATAAGTAAGCAGGCTGATAGCTGGCTCACCAGGCAAACATGTCAACATTTCATTTGAGAAGAGTTTCTGAGAGTCCTGTTCAAGAAGAGCTTCTTAGAAAATTGGTTTTTGGGGATTCATTTCACTTTGTTCATCCATCCAGGCACTCAGAGGCCGCTGCAGCCATCATGCAAGGAGACCTGGCTACTGCTGCATCTGACAGGAGGACTTTGTGTAGAACACAGGATGATGGTTTTTAACAGCATGCAGAATGTTGAATTCTAGTCAGTAAGGCTTCTCCTTGGACTTCAAAGGAAGGCCTGTGAACTCAGGCAAGGAGCCCTGAGAGAGCAGTGGATGAAGGTACAGGCATGAAACTGAAGGTGCGATGGAAAACAAGAAATGAGAGAAACCAGAGATGTGAATAATTTGTCAAAAATCTTTCAGGCTGTTAATGGAGCCAGCCCAAGACAGAAACTGGGAGTTCTACAGACAAAACCATAGGGTGGGGCTGCACAAACTCCTGGAGCTTATATCTCATCTGACTTGCTCCAAATGTTGGACATGGAGGGACCGGGGAGATGGCTCAGTGAAATAAGTGCTTCCCTGGCAAATGCAAGGGCCTGAGTTCATTCCCCAGTTTTGCCAGAAAAATAAATAAATAAAACAAATGTTGGACATGGAACGCCAGGATTTAATGTTTGTCATATTCCTTCTAGTCTTGTTTTGTTCTGATTTCTTTATCCTCCTTTTTGGAATGAAAATATTTATCCTATAGCATTGTACAGTATTGGAATTGTGCAATCTGTCTTGAGTTTTTTTGCAAAAATTCTCAGCTAAGAATTTATCTTGAGTCTCAGAAGAAACTAGATTTGGATTTTTGGAAAATACTAAATCTGTCAAGTTTTTGGGGAAAGGATAATTACATCTTTAGTTGTACCCAAGACAGTTGCATCATGGGAAGCAGAATTATGACCTTGTGCTTATTTGGGGATATAATACAACTTAGGGAGATGTGTTTGGTTGTAAAGTTGACAGTGTGTGGGATGTGATGGCTAGATGGATTTTGTTGGCTTGATTGTCTCAGGAACCCCCAGGGGATTGGTGCAGCATAGTCCTTGCTGTTACTGAGTGGGTCATGGCAGCATGGTCTTGGGGAATACGTCTATCCCTTGCCTCTTCTTCTCTAGCATTCTTTGTTCTTGCGCTCTGATTCCCATCTGTAATGAGCCAAGCTGGTGTGCTGCACTATGTCTTCCAGTTGTGCATCTTGGATTAGGTAGTTATAGGCTGAATTCTCTTAAAACATGATTCAAATAAAACCTGTTCTTTAAATTGTGGGCATTCAACTAGTGTGTCATAGCAGTTGCAAATTAATATAGCAATTAAGATAGGATAAAATAAAATAATTTTTAATGTCCAATGCAAGTTCTCAATAGTTGTTAAGTATTATTATTACCACTTGTCTTCCTTTTATGTATCTTTCCTAGCTTTTGTTGATAGCGCCTCACACAAGTATCATATTCAAGATATTTTGCCCTGGAATTTGTTCCCCATGCTAGTTATGGACTTTGTTATTAAATAGACTTCATAATTTAATATAGATTCCTACTTCCTTCTCTCAGATTAGAGCTATTTAAGGTAGCATCTTTCATGGCTATGACCTGACTTATTAAGGTCCAATATAATTGAGGCTTGGGAAAGTTCGTGTAGTAGATTACTATTCCTTGATATATGCACTCAAGAGAATGAAGTTTTGCTTGTTGGATTTGAAGTGCTCTGAATATATGTGTGTTAAATGCAATTTAGGTAAATTACAAATTTTCTTCAACTTCATTTTTCTCTTTATTAAAAAGACATTGAATATGTCTGTGGAATCTCACTCCCAAGTGATTGAAAGCTCTGAAAGTATTCTTGTTTATCGTCCTTTTTGTCAGTTTCCTGTATTCCAGAGGCAGCTTTGCTTGTATTTCATTTTGTGACCAGAGCAGGAAGTAACACAGAACCTGTAGAGTGAACAATTCTTGAGAAACTTGCCATTCAGCACAGCAGATGCCACTTCTTGGAGAGGGCCCGCCAAGACAGACTTGGGAGATGCGTGTTACTCATTGCACTTGTGAGCCCAAGGGCCGGTGATAAAACCCTGGAGGTGCATCAGAGCCGAACACGCGGGGGGAATGGGCGAGCAGTCGGCACCACCAAGCCCTCGGTTATATTTTCCCTCTTGTTCTTTTTCGCTTCCTGCTCTTATTATTACTTTCTCAGGTTTTTTCTCTTGGACTTGTTTTCTGGTTTCAGCCATATTTCAAACAATGCGGCCTGTTTGGACCACAGCTGTAGCTCTGGGCGGAGATTTGTAACTGAGCAGCAGAAGAGCAAAGCAGCAGTAAGGCCGTTTAGCTGAGCAAAACGAACTTAGGCTTTCTCCAGTGACTTTCTGCTCCCTTTGAGTATTCGTATAGTAGATACGTTGTAGTATCATTTTATGTACTTATGTCCATCTTTTTCTCCTCTTTAACTTGTAGTTTTCTGCCCCTTTCTGGTATTGACCAGGATCAAAATTGTGCACGTATGCACACCATTATTGTATCTGTATGCATCAACAGGCTCAAAATTTCAGCAGTCTGAATCATATTTACCCACATTTTACCTGGCTGTGGATGGTGCTGGTAAGATGGAGGGGGAGGGGTCTTCAGAGATCCAGGTTGTAAGAATAATGGGCGGGGGCAGGGAGGGGCTTGGATGGCAGAGTGCTACCTTTGCCCAGGGCACTGTTCCTCTCTGTTATGACAGTTTTCACTTCCTGCAAAGCCTCCCTTTCTCTCCTTGCGCACTCTCTCCTCCGCCTTGTTGTTGAGAGGCCTCTGGTGGTGAGTGTCTGAGCCAGAGCTGTGGGCCTGCGTGCTTTCTACACAGAACGCCTCCTCAGCCTGACTGTGGCCTCCACTCAGGGGTAGGGCTGGCACAGTTTCCTTCCTATTAGGATCCTGTTCAATTAGTGTCACATGACAGGCCAAAGGAGTGTCTACAACCTCACTTGGGACTGACAGCAGAAACCTGCTTTTTGTCTGGTGACCCTACAGGGACTTTTCCATCAGGATTTGAGTCTCTGGTGCACAACTTGCTGCATCTCATTCTCTGCTAATTTGCATCTTAAGCGAAGCATCTTACTTTGCAGTCATCCATATTTATGACCTATCAGAGTACACGGGTGACTCCTTTCATCACAATTTTCCAATGCTATTAATCTCTGTATTCCAAATTAGGGCCACCATGATAAACAGACAAATAGTTTAGCAGGTTTAACATAAGGGCTAGATAAACAGGGGTAAATGAGAATAAAATAACACTTATAGCAAGCCAATGTAGAGAAAATGTGCAAGTTTCATATGATCACCTTCCATATATTAATAGTAGTAATAAAATACGCCTTCATGTTGACATAATACATTAATGTATGCCAAGCTCTTTCACATGCACTTTTTATGTATTTACAAAAGAAAAATTGGTGACTTTGGTAAAATGAGAATACAGGTGAGAAGACTACAAAGGGCCATAAGACTTATCCCATAAGACAATCCACAGCAGAACTGAAACCCTAACTTTGTGCCATGGCTTTGTATTCTTGCCACTGTGTTTTGTTGTTGGAGTAACTTTAGGTGTCATTTCAGATTCAGTTCAATTCAGTAAGAAGTAATGAAGGCATGGTCTTACTACTGTGTCCATAGGAGGGAGACACTGTGTGGGTTCCAGAGCCAAAGAGGCAAGCAATGTATGAAGCTTCATCTTTCTCTATGAAACAGGCTCAGATATTAGGCTGGGCTGTGTGGCTCAGGCATATAATTTAGCACCACCTCTTCTAATATTATTCTAGGGTGAGACCAGCTCCTATGCAGGCAAGAGGGCTTACATCCCGCTAAGATCCAAGAAGATATTGCAGCCTAGGCCACAACTTTGTTCTCCTACCGAGGGGCTGCTCTTTCCACATCTTTGAAGGTGACTCATGAGGTAGTTTATTCAACTTATGCCTTGTGTCAGGTGTAGCGGGACACACTTGCCCACACTGGGAAGTGTGACTCTAGAGAAGAATAGCAGTTTGTGGAGTTTTGTTGGGCTGTGAATGGTGAGGTTGTAAAGATCTATGATTTAGGATGGCGTTCAGTCCTACTGCATGCTTTGTGGTCATTCTTCACTGAGGAATACTCCACTACCTTGGCGAATGTATTCCTTATCCAATAATGACAATTTTACTTTTCTTCTTTGCTGCTTCAGCAATGTCTACATTTATAGCTCAGTTTTTTAACCTTCAGTTCCTTTTTGTTAACAACAAAGGTGACTTTCCACCTTGCTCCTTGCTGACTGTCTCAGAGGTGCAAATGACCTAAGTGCACTTGGCGATTGAATGTTTTTTTCTGTTTTCATTTTCTTTGACAACAACATAGTAATAAACAGGACTTATAAAGTCCTTGTGATGGCTTAGCTCTAGAATGACCCTTTAGACTCTCTTGAAACATGGCTAGTTTATAGGGTTTCCAGAGCTAGATGGGCTTTAGGGTGTGGAATGTATTCAGAAGAGGTAGTCTTTGGGTTTGTGACCCAGAAGAGCTTATTTTGGACCCAGTTACTCTTTTTCCCTCTTTCACGCTGGTTTTAGTTAAATAGATTTCCTACACTAGGCCTTTTCCCGGTGCTGCTGGTGCCCTGGAGACAGCCATCATCCGTGCATGAAGGCTTCTGAAACTGTGAGTCAAAATACATTCTTCCTCCTTAAAATTATGTGTGTTAGATTATCCCAATGATGAACAGTGTGAGTAAGATAGACCTTGATACTGGAGAAGCAGAGTTATTGCCAAGAATGTAATTGACAACATGGTTCAGAAGCCTTTGTAATTGATTTGTGGGAGAAATTAAAGAAGATCTAAAGATACTGGATAGAGAAACCATACAATGCTTTAAATTTGGTGGAAGTTTCAAACAGAGTTTAGAAGACCACAATGCTGATAGAAATGTGAACAGTAAAGACCAGGCTTAGCAGGTTTCAGTTGGGAACAAATGCTCCATTAGCAATTAACCAAGAGGGCAAAGGTGTCACAGTCTGGTAGAAAAATTTTCTATGTTTTGTTCATGTCTTCAGACTTTATGGGAGACTGAGATTGAGGGAAGTGGACTAATTAACCTGTGGAAGAAATTTCAAGGCAGCCTAATGTTCATCCTGTGGCATTAGTACTACTCACAGCTCTCAGTCAATCTATAGTGAGTATCAATAGCAAGAAGTCCACTTTGCTTCTGTTCTTTGGTTCTGTTCTTTCTATTTTTTTTCCTTTTTTAATTATAATTTTATTTTAGTTTGAAGAGTAAAAACAAAAGCAAGAAGAAAAGTCAGAAACAAAGACAGAAACAGGGTAACATATAAAAAAGTTTTAGTTTTGTCAGAAGGAAAACACTTAAAAAGTTGGGGACCAGGAAAGCTTGGTGCCTAAAAAATATGCCATTGAGAAAAACACCACATGCTTTACATCAGGACAATAAGAAAGATAGCTTGAGAGCATCAGAGGAATCCGCAAGATCCATCCCTTTTCAGAATCAATGGTGCAAGAGTGAAATGATTTATTTTGAGAAGAAAACCCCAGTATATACCATTGGAGAAAGGTTGTCTAGGGAATTTCTTCCTAGGACTTCATTCATAGAACTCAGAGTTCTATGTAGCCATGGTTCAACAGGAGGCTAAGCTACTGCTGGAGCTAAGTTATTAAGCTGGCTGCTGACCTTGGCATTGTCTACACATTGCTGATTTTTCAGGCATGCAGAATGCAGGAGTTTTGGAATCATAGAGACCTTCATGTAGACTTCAAAAGAAGGCTTGGGAGGCAATGCAATATACCCCTAAGGAAATACTATATAAAGCTGTGAAAGTGAAGCCCAAGGGCAGTGGTGAGTGCAGGATGTTGGAACAACAAGGATCATGGAACATCTGAGAAAAGTTGCAGAAACTGACCTAAGAGTATAGGGATCTGTTTGTCTTAGTGCGCATGGTTCTACCTGGGGAGACACTGTAGCAGGAATGAGAAAGATAGGCAAGAAAACAAAAGCTGGGCTAGGTGGTTGCTAGTCCACCTGATGGGCAAGACTAACTCAACAAACAACATTATCCTTTATCTATACTTTTGCAAAGTTGGTAATACATGACATAAGGTTGCTTAGCGACTAATACCTGATCTAACCAGACAGGATGATTTTCTCAGGACTGAGGTAGCTTGTTTGCTTCAGGCACTGAGGCCCAGTCCCACCTATACACATTTGATCAATTTCCTGGCTTCCTTAAGCTCCCAACATAAGAGAAAGGCAATGAGAGTTGCACATGATAATGGGGCAGGAA
>PVKA01008852.1:22829-71156 GCA_004027165.1 Ctenomys sociabilis
TTTTTTTTTTTTTTTTTTTTTTTTTTTTTTTTTTTTTTTTTTTTTTTTTTTGTCTTTTTGAGACAGGGTCTCGCTATGCAGTTCAGGCTGGCTTTAAGCTCACTTTGTAGCTCAGGCTGGTCTCGAACTCACAACAATCCTCCTGCCTCAGCCTCCCGAGTGCTGGGATTACAGGCATGCGCCACCACGCCCGGCTGTTTTTTCTTTTTCAATTATAATTTTATTTTAGTTTGAAGAGTAAAAACAAAAGCAAGAACAAAAGTCAGAAACAAAGACAGAAACAGGGTAACATAACAATGCTATAGATTTTCAAAGGAATAGCTGCTTAACAATAGCTGATATATTATTTATTTTTATCATCAAATCTTTGCTCAGATTAACTGATATAGTTATGTAAGATTTCTTTTCCTCCCTTTTCAAATAGGAATGTTTATTCTGTGTCATTTCATGTATGCACCTTGTACAATACCAAAACATTATGAAAACAGTTTGCAATGTATTAATTCATTGAATCTGTATGGTTAAGGTGTCTTGAAACTGTCTGATTGACATTTGTATTTCAATAAAATAAAAATAAATGAAAAAAAATTTATATACACACACACACACATAATTTTTTCAGCATCTCAGAGCTAAGAATGTGCTTTGAGTCTCAGAGGAGACTGAATTGAGACTTTTGAGTAATGCAGAAACTATGAAGACCTTTGTGATTTAGGACAGATTAACTGCATTTTGCATAAAAAGATGCACATGAGTCTTTTAGGGACCAGGGCCACAGTGCTACGGTTGAGATCAGAATGAAGCCCAGCTCTTTCACATATGCAGAGATGGAGCTTTTGGAAGGTGCTTGGATCTTGGGGGCATTATAGCTGCATGTGAACTTAGGATGTGGGGCCTGGCTGAAGGAGATGGATCATTGAGGCCCTGAGCCTGGGGAGGTATTGTTCCCAGGTCCTCCTTTCTCCCTGCTTCCTGGCCAGTATGATATAAGTGACTTCTCGCTGTAGACCCTTCCACTGTGCTGTTTCTGTCTCAGAGACAGATGGAAATGGACTAGAAACATGCCATTGAGTATTTGTCTTATCAGTAAAGGAAGTGACCAAGACAGCCCTCTTTCTCAAAGCTGTTGTGCGGACTCACAAATTATCTATTCAACTGTGGGGAGTGGCTGAGCCACTGGTGCTGAGCTGGAGGTTGGAGAACTTCTTGGGGCTAGGGCAAAGCCAGTCCCAGGAACATAAAGTGCCAGAGGCAGATTGTGTAAACAAGTTGACCTCCAGCTCAGTTGCATATCATTAAATTTCTGGCCTTAGTTCTCTCTGTTAACTACAGCACAAATAGCTCTGAAAATGTTTTGCTTTTCATGTTCTTAGCGAAACACTGAGACTTTGCATTTTGGATTTGGTGTGTGTGTGGGCTTCCCTTTCTTCTTACTGTGTATAAAGAGAAGCTTCAACTGCTGGGCAGTAGCTGCCTTTCCATCAGAGAGGTCGGGTCCTACCTGGTCCCAGCTTCCCTTTTATTCTGAGTCATATCTTGTCTTAATCTTCCATGACTTGCTCCCAGGACCCCACTGTGCAGGACACAGCACTCCGCATGTTTTCCTTTTCTTCGCCTCACCATTCTTATTACTGCTGGAGGCCCCTAAATGTGAACACCACTATATTCAATACCCTCTTTGCACTGTTGGTTCTGTCTGTGGATACTTACAGTTGCATCTGCCATTCCAATAGTCATCTATAGAACAATGATTCACAGATCCATAAAGTTACTGAGTCACTTTAGTAGAAGGACGATTAGTCACTTTGCCCAAAATAACTGATGTGGCCGTGTCCTTCTCCACCTGTAGGCTCCGTGTCCCTGGATTCCACATCCCTGGAATAGAATATAATTGAAAATAAACAGTTCCATTTCTCATGAAAAATAGAAACTTTTTCTTTTAATCATTTCCTAAGTAAAATAGGATAACAACTATGTACATGGCTTTATATGTTGTGGTGTTACAAGATGATTTAAATTATATCAGGATGTGCATAGTTTACAGGCAAATACTGTGTGCCACTTTATGTAAGTGACTTGAGCATTGTTGGATTTTGGTATCCCCAGGGTGCCCTGAAACTGGTGCCCTGAAACTGATTCCCTGGTGACCATGAGGACCACAGTAACTTGCTCCCCCAAGTCGTTAAAAGCAAAGTTTGCTAAAAAGAAAACACAACAAAGACTAAGGCCAAAACCTACTGTCATCCCTGACCTAAGCCTTTTCTTTTCCTGCATCTGTCACTTAACATTATCACCATTCACCCAGTTTGCAGCTGAGTCATCTAAATTCTTCTCCCATACTAAAAATGAAGATTACATGTGAAAACCGATAGAGTTCTTAGGTGTCCATCAAAGCCCCGTAACCATTCCCACTTCTGTGGCCCTTTCCAAGTCTTCTTCATTTTTTCTACAGGATATTGTAATACCTTCTTACTACCATATAATTTAATTGTTTCTTTTCTTGTGGACATAGCTTTGACTGATAGTTGCCAATTTAGTTAGAATGTTAACAAATACACAATGTTCTTGTGAAAAGATCTTGTGTTTCTTTTCATTGTATTGTCCAGAATATTTCCTTCTACATAGTAGTGACTCAATATATATGTTACTTAATCTTTTTCATCCTATTTGGATTTGCTCTATGTTAAGAATTGCCTGAAGGCAGGCTGGGCAACCTCAGACAGAATTTTAGTGAGCTTTCCTCCACCTTGTCTTTTATAGAACCTCTGGCATAGAGTACTGTGTAGGCTACAACTGCTCTGGCCACTTCTGTATAGTGGGGAAAGGTTCTTTCAATGCCCACCTCCAGGGCATAATTAGCACTATTTTTTTTTGCGATGTGCTGTAATATTAGGCAAAAATTGAGGTACACTCTACTTTCATGTGAAATCTGCTTTATGATTTAAGCATACATATTCATCAAGATTTATATATTCAAATCAAGTTGCATTATGAATATGTGATGCATTATGGGTATGTGATGTTTCCATGTGAGATGTAAATATTCAGATGTGATCTACTTGGCATTGAGGAAAAATGCTTCTTGGCATTCCTGAGAGAAGTAGGGTGTCCTTGTGCAAGGAGGCACTGCAGGGAGCTTAGGCAGAGGGGAACTTATTTTACACATGGGTTAGTTTCTAAAAGGAGTAGTGAGGCAAAAAATGTATGGGTCCTCAGAACACTAAAAGATTCACTGAAGAAAATGTTACAAGGGAGTGGACATAACCTAGAGTCTTGAGTCCAAAGCATCTACATTTTCTTCCACTTTTAATTAATTAATTAATTAATTATTTTCTGTATTTTTAGGAAAGGGTCTATAGATCTCACAACTAGATCGGACTCATAGTGATTCTATTGTTTACAGCCTCCCAAGAGCTGGGATTAGAGGCATGCGCCACCACACCCAGTCTCATTTGCCATCTCAGTGTGCCCCGGGGTGGGGCTGGCATGGCAGGCCTGGGGATGGAACCTCTGTGAGCCTGCTTGCAGGCATTTTAATCTACTGAACTATTTGGGAGGCCTTCTTCCATGTTTTTTAAATTACTCTTTCCTTAGGTGAAAAACAAATCACTAGCTAGCTTTACTTACAGGACATGTGAAAAGAAAAATGCATGCCATGAGACACTAGAACCACAGCTGGTGTGAGAGGGTGCTCAGCTATCGGGAGACAACATGTCTATGAGCCGCATAGAGGGGAAAGAGGCCACAAGCACCCTTTCCACTGTGCTCACCAGTGAAAGACAGGAAAACCGCTGCTTGTCTTAGTTTTTAAGTTTCCAGTAATTGTGTATGCGTGTGGGACACAAATTTGTTGAACATTCTATCATTTATGCATAGGATATACTGGGAGCATTCTAATTATTTTTAAGTGAAGTAATTAAATGCTATTCAATGCCTGATTTGTGTTGAGAATATTTCCAAAAACTGACATATTTTTTAACTTTTTTTTCTTTAGCAATGAATCTTAAAAATTTAGAATTCCTGAAAATTAAAGATTACATAGCCTTCATTTTATTTATTTTTCTATAACGAGAAATGTATTCTACATAGGATGCTGAATTATCTAAAATATTTCAGCCTTAATGATCTTCAGAAGGTATAGCTATTCAACTTACTGTCATTTAGAGCTCAGTGTTTTCTGGATTCTAAGTTATTGTTAAAACAGGTGTAATTTTGACTCAAATTTCTGAAGATGTTTCAGTAAGTTCTTGGGATTCTGATAGTGGCCGCACGCTACACCAAGGCTGTGCTGTACAGACTGCGCTGTAATTACCTGAGTAACTTTTCAACCTGGCCAATTTTTCCTAAAAGAAATGACTGTGAGGTTCTGAATGATAAAGGTAATTAATGTTTTTGAGCAGCAAGTGTGATAAATACTTGCTTGTTAAGACGTTCCATCCGGACAGAACTAGAATGTGAAGTTAGGGTGTAGTACAAGTAAATAGTAAGCAGCATTTGTGTAACAGATCCACTGATTTTCCATTTGCTAAGATTTGAAAAATTAGATAGGGGAAGTTGCTGGAAGGAACACGTACTTTTTACCACACAGATGCATCAAGAGAGAGCCTCAGACTTCAGCTTTGTTTGTTCGTTTTTGCCAAGTAGTCACCATGGTCTGTTTTGAAACAATCCGTGATCATTTTCACAAAAGTAATAACTGTAGAGAAAAACTAGAAACAATTAATCCCACTACTTCTTGATAATATAATGTAGTTTGGTTCAGAACTGCAAGTACTTTAGCAGAGTTTCAGTGGTATTGGCCTAAAATGCAAGCATAATGGGAAAATTGGAGGAAGAAATGACAGCATTCCCCGTTGTACTAAATTTAATGAGGACAGTGGGAAGATGTAATTGTGTGTTCTACCTGACTCAACTTTTAATTTAACTGGAATTTGTAAAATGTTCTCTAAAGTTATCGAAACTAAGCAAAATAAGCTGTGATTCTTGCTTCTCTCCATTTACTTGCAGTTCCAAAAAATGCTTGAACTGAAATAGGAAAATAACTTTACTATCTGGTCCATCCTCCTCAAATCTAACTCTAAATCTAACTCTAAATCTAAATCTATCTAAATGTCTATGTCTATATTTATAACTGTATATTTATATCTGTATGTGTATATATGTTCACACAGCCAAGAATTTTTAAGAACAGGGTTTTAATTTATTTAAAAGTTGGTTTTGGTTGATTTAATAGCACCCAGAAATAAATTTACATGATTTATTATTTTATGGATTGTCAGCTATCTTCATGGAATAATATACTCTTGGTTATCTTTCATATGTCTTAGTTTTCTAGCTCATGGATATCTTCAAATTTCACATTTATTGATGAAAATATTGAAAGTGTCTGTGGAAGATGAGAATGTATCTGGTGATTTTAATAGTTGAATTTTCTTTTGAGTTTAATTTCCTTTCCCAAATGCATTGTGTGTGTGTGTGTGTGTGTGTGTGTGTGTGTGTGTGTATTTCATTATCTTGCTAATTTTCTCATTTGCTTTTGGTGAATAGGCAGTTTTTTTTTTTTTTTTTTTGAACACATCTCTCTTTGTGGTTGGATATGGCTTAGTGTAGGTTTTAAAACACTTCAGTAGATTCACAGTATGATTACAATAATTTTCAACACTACATCCCAGAAAAATAGTCTAAAATGGTGCACAGTTTTAAATGACAAGAACTAAGCACACATTTAGAGGAATGGGTTTATCTATCATGGCGAAATGAATTCAGATATCTGGATTTAGAGGTAAAAATGTTGTCTCGCAAACACCTTGACACTTCTGTCTTCTGTGTTTCTCTGTAACACCTCCTCTGTGTTCTCAGTGTCACACAGTAGGTAAGAACCTGATGTCATATTGATCCGACCTTCAGGTCTTCTCTTAGACTTGAGACTGCACAAATGCTCCACCCATCCTGTGAGAATGTAGGATGGTAGTACCTGAGAGAAGGTAATAGCTCTTTCTTTGGGTGGGCTATAATAATGGACATTGGTAAAGCGTATAGCCGAAACAGTGCCAAGAGTAAAAACAATTGTAATTTCTTCTAGGTTAGAAAGATCAAGATCTTTCTAGGGTAGATCAAACATCTATGTTTGTTTTAGCTTCTTCTGTTCTCAGCTTTTATTTGTAACCTTGAATGGATCAATTCTATTTCTTTCAGTTTATTCATCCACATGTTTTCCTTTCCCTTTTCCACCCTATATTTCATACTTTCCCCAAGCCTCAGGTTTTTCTTGCCTAGTTGGTAGTGTTAAATAGTAGAAAATATGATTGAATAGTGATAAAAGGAGCTTGGTTTTTTTTTTTTAAAGCACCTATTATGTACCAGGAGCTACACTAAGCATTTAAGGATATTACTTAATCCTTAAAAAAAGCTTGATGTAAGAAGTGTTAGCGTACTTATTTTGTAAATGAATCATATATTTAGAGTGGTTAATCCACAATATCCCCCTACATTTTATGAACGAACTTGCAGCTCTGCAATGTTGTGTGCTACATCAGGAGATTAAAATCTACATTTTTCTAAGACCAGTCCCAGAAATTTATTTCAAAATAGTAACAATATCATCACATAGATTTACTCAGTGCTTAAGATGCTAAAAATTTTACATGTGTTTTCTTAATTCTGTGACTTTCCCCATGAAGTAGAAGTTTAAAATGATCTCCACTCACACAGGAAGAAGAAACTGGGGGTAGGTTTTACTGCAAAAGAATTTGGAAGTTGTGTGAGGGGCAACAGCGTTGCCCCTACCCTGGCCATATGTGGCCCAGCCCCTGGCGCTGTGGTGCTACGGATACATCACGGACTGCACATGTTTTGTATATTTTCTGTTCAGCACTAAAGAAAATTTCAACAACTCTCAGACAAATCTTTCTTCCCCATTCCTTCTCTGAGCTTTTCCAATTATTGTTTTCTATGATGAATAAAATTCCACCCTATCCTTTGCCAAACCATACTTCTTTCATTTTTCCTTGTACATTTTGAATCTCCTTGATTCAATATAGTTTTTCTGGACAGGCTAGAAAAAGAATGACAGGGCCTGCAGCTTAGCTCATTATCAAAATCCATAACTGGAGTTTGTGTGTTTGTGATTTTCCTTTCAACTGATGCAAACTCTTGAGTTCAACAAAAGCTAGGAAACAGCACCTATCCCTTTCTTTCTGAAATGAAGTGCATATACAGTAGTGGATGCTCAGTAAATGGTCATTTTAGAAACCTAAGAGCAGTACAAAAATTCATAGAAGATACCTTAATAATTTAAGCCTGCGTGGGCCATCTGCATTTTGCCTACATACAATTCTGCATGCTAAGTGTTAATTTCCAGATTTCATCTTACTCCGGAGGAATCCTGGAAATGATTAGGTTGAGAATCACAACCCTGATAATTAGCTTAGAGATTCTGAATCAGAATGTATGCTTTGCAAAGTGATTTTTTTAGAGCATTTGGCCCTAAGGGTTTAGATAACCAGCTGTCTCAGATTTCATTTGGTCAACAGGTGCTGGGAAATGCAGCAGAGCAGGAGGGAGTTTTAACTTTCTCCTGGTCTCTAGAGAATAGGACAATGCTTTCATTCTCTTTTGGGAGCAGATAGGAAAATAAAAAGGGAGTTATTTATAAAGAACAATATTTGCAAAGTGATTTATAAGCATTTCTTAAAGCACTTGATTTCCATTCTATTTGTGGTGTATTTGCGTGTTTTCTGAATTTGCAGAGTTTAATATGGGCAGAAAGGTTTAATTTCCTTGCTTTGGTGTCCACATGAGTTAACAATAGAACAGATTCTATCCATTTTCAAGGACCATTCTGTCTTTTCAGTTTTGATGTCATCTCATTTCAAAGGCAAGTAAAACCAAGAAAAATGGGAGAATGGAAAAGAAAAATAGAGTAACCATGGAAGAAAAAGGTATTTTGAAAAAGAAGGGGTTATTAGGAACGTCTTGCCTTTTGGAACAATGAATGTGTACCCATTCTGTACTGTTTCAGATATCCAAAGGAAACAGTACTTCTTGATTTTATAACTAGTATAGTTTTCTCATCAGGGTCATCCTATCCTGTTCCAGTGGTGCTTGTAGTGGAGAAATAAACCAAACTCTTAACCTTATGAGGTCTCAGGTATTTCAAATGCTTCCTGTAGCTGGTGTCTCAACTAAGCCCAGGGGCCTCTTCCCTCTCTCCCTCTGCTTTTCCCCTAGGTAGCCTCGAGGTTCAAGAGGTCATTGATGATCTCAGGGTGGTGGTGTGGGAGGGGCTGTGGCCTTGCCTTGGTCTGCAGTATGGCTGTGCTAACTTTGGGTGAATATAGTTGGTCTCTTTTGAGGAATTGTTGGATGACAGTGTCCTGGGTATCTTGGTATGTTCCTGTTGTAGCTCATAGCTGGTGTAACTCAGAGTCTGTTTCCTGGCCTGCTCTTAGTACTTGAGGCTCCTGCCCACTTCCTCATGGGGATCCTCTGTTCCTTCTGGCTCTGGAGAATGCCCAGGGCTGGACTAGAGCTTGCTTCCACTTGCTTTCTGGCTTTCCTTCACCATCAACGTGTTATCCTGGTGCCTCTCAGCAGTCCTTCTACTTCTGTCTCCAGGGACAAGGGACTCCTGCTTCCCTTCTAGACAACACAGAAGAAGAGGAAAGCTTGAAAATGTTGACTTGAGTTTTCTGCCAATCTCTGCTTTGGTAATTTCAAGTCAGTGGTGGTGAAGAATTGCCACCATGGCATCTCATCCTAGAGCTCCAAATGAGAACTGGGACAAATGCTTTGTTTTTCTATTGATGTATCCTCCGGACATACAGCAATTTTCCTTTGAGACTTAACACCTGTGGTGCTCAGGTCTGGACATGTGGGCTTCACTCCGTACTTTTGCCTTCTTTCTGGAAGTGAGCTCTCAGAGAAGGCAGCTATGTTCTTGCTCTCTTCTCTGGAAGACATTTCACTCAGTTCATAGTCTCCAGTTTGCTCATTTTAGCCTCATGAAAATGGACAATGAAAAATTTAAATCATGATATTTAATACTATAAAATCCTTATAATGCTGTTACAAAATTTTTTATTTCTGGCTAAGGAAATAAGCCATAGATGTTCAAAGATATGTAAAGAGTGAGAACTTGATGAAAACAAAAGTGAGAACAAACCCAGTACACTTATTTGCTCTTTGTCCTGTGTTCAAGTGGATAAAAATTTTGTTGAGGAATCTATACATTGCTGGAAGCGTATGTGTTCTGCATATGTACTGAAATACAACAGTCTTGCTACCAGACATAGTTATAATTTTGATTCCATAGCTTTAAGCAATTTACTTAATCTAACAGCATATAAATTCTGAGAGAGAGAGAGAGAGAGAGAGAGAGAGAGAGAGAGAGAGAGAGAGAGAGAGAGAGGAATTTATATTTATATGTATTTTTTTTTTTTTTTAGAACCGGGAATTGAACTCAGGCCCTTGTGCTTGCCAGGGAAGTGCTTATTCCACTGAGCCAACTCTTTGGTCCCCCCCCCTTTTTTTTTCCTTCATCTATAAAATGGAATAATTCCTTTCTGTACATTGTATGGTTGTTGTGAAAATTAAAACATGACGACATGGAAATGCTCTAGAAGAAAAAAGTCCAACATGTAACATATATATATATATATATATATATATATATATATATATATATATATATATATATATATATATATATATAATTTGAGGAAGCTGGTGGGACCCTGATTTTCATATTTTTGTGGGTCTGCTTGCCAAATAAGTGATATAGATGAACCAGGTACATATTTCTTGGGGTGGGATTTCTTTTGACCGGTCATTAAAAGGCCTGTACTCACGCCCTAAGTTAGTGCTGACTTGGAAGTTTGCCTAGATAAAATCACCACGAGCCATAAGAAGTGTCTTGCATAGCTGATCTCTGTAGCTTTGGATTTTGGAGGCTCTTAATTTTCAAACCAGGAGATTTTTGGCTGCTTGCACATAGAATCTCTTTGTGTAATGGAGAAGAAAGAATTCAAAGAGAAAGATAGCTACAGCAGGCTTCTGTGAAGATCTATCCAGGAGATGGATTTTTTCTCTTTCACATTTTTCTCTTATAGTGTGAGCGTCTCCTTTTACAAATCCTTGTGCATCATACTGTGGTCAAAATTAATTGCATAGTACAATTATTTTATTTAGTTACCTATTGTAAGATAAAGTCCACAGTATATTCTGAGTAGGTTTATTTTTGATAAACAAAAATAGTCTTCTAGTGAAACTTTCTAATACGCTTATATTGTTAGTGGATAAACATAAAAATTAAGGTTTTAGTCTGGGAATTAATTTAAAAGTATGCCTATTAAAGCAAATTTTCTTTTAGTTTTTTTTATCTGTTTCTGTAAAAGGTAGAATATTTTATCCCAAGGCCAATGTGATATTGGAAAAGGAAAAAAAAAAAAAGTAAAATGTGTTCTAATACTTTTTGTAAGTATTAAGCAAAATATACAAATATTGTATTGTTGAGGAAATAAAATCTGTGGTCATAAGTATCAGACTCTGAATTCCAGACATACATCCTTCAAAATACTTAGAAATGTAGCATTGGTTTTAACTGCCATGGAGACATCTTTTATGCTAGTAATCGAAAAGTGTATTTCTAAGACAAAACGGAGCTGTGTTTAATTTTGGAAACATCATGGAAGGCCCAAAGTCAACACAACTCATGAATCACTAGACTTACTCAACACTTTGCTCTGAGATGGAATCCAAAGGGAAGCAGTGTATTGGCTACATACATTTTAACCTGGAAGACTTTTTCAAGATTTGTTGCCTCCCTGAGCAAGCATAATCCCAAGGATTATGGAGATCACTAGTAAAAAATAAATACTTGCTGAGGGTCAGCAGTGAAGGAGATGTTGACGTCTAGTGTGTCTTAATGTTTAGTTATGGGGTTTCTTTTACACAAGTCAGGCCTACTTTCTGTTACTGAGGGAGAAATGGAGCTCCTCAAGGGCTACACTGGGAAGGGTCCAGCTCCTCACAGACTCAGTGACTATCGAGGCATTGTACATTGTTTGCAATCTTGATTTTTGGGGGTCAGTTTTTTTTTTTACGCTCAACTTCTTTTGATGTTGTCTCAATCCAAAGTAGGATTTTCTTATTCGTGTTCTCAAATATTGGCCTATGTGAAGTACTCATAGAAAAAAAATGTTAGTTTTATGGCAGATACTGAAGTTTCTCTGGCAAATTCACTTTCTTCTGATCTGATCTTTCATAAGTTTTTCTTGCAATTATATTCCCAACTCAAGTCTTTCCCTCATTCTGCACTTAAATTATTGAAGGTAGGATAATCTATATTACTTAAACACTGAAAGTCTTGCAATTCATGATTTTCCAAAACGTTTAAGAGGTTCCCTGTTAATAAAAGGGAAAACATACTAACCACTTGTAAAAGATAAGACATATCAGGAAAGCAACTTTTGGACACCTTCTGGAGCAGCACATGATGATGTCTAACTATGCTTCTGCTCCGGTGCGCAGGTTGTTATTGTTTTCACCGATGCCTGAGACTGGCCACTTCAGAAAGCTATTAGTTAGACTGATACCTGGGCATCTATTGTTTATTCCTGGTGAAACCTGAGCCAATTGCATGATTCATTTTGAAAGAATTACTCAGAAGATCATATAAAGCAAAAATTGATTCAGTGTAACTTTAAAAAATGATTGCATAAATGGCTTCTAGATTGGAGATCCATGTCCCTCCTCCACCTCCACCCAGCCCGTCACCTTTAATTTTAGTGATATAGACTATTACATTGGAGATTTTCTGGCCTAGAAAAGAAATGAAAACAGTGCAGTCTCTTCCTTCTTCCATCTTCTATTAAATGTTTTTTCACGAAATGTTAATTTCCAAGGAAAATGGATTTTTGAACAATGATAAAAGCTTTAACATAGGTGTACAACCGGAAGTGAAACACTTTGGAATTATCTATTAATTGAAATGTAGGTTTGGAGAAGAAGTTATGGCCTGCAAATAGTATTTTCATTAAAGACCCTCTCTTGTGACATGTGAAGATGCTTGGAGTTTCTTCTGAAGGCCACGGGGACCTACTGGAGGATTTTAGGAACATAGGCTGTGACGCAGTTAGAACTACATTTTGCAAAGTTACTTCAGGTTTTAGTTAAGAATGAGACCAGGAGATGTCTTGGGAAACCATGATACCATCCAGGTTGGCTCTTGGTGGTCTGCTCTGAGGTGTGGAGTGGGAGAAGGAAGCTGCAGTAAAGAGCTTGGGACCCCACATGTGGATAAATTTTCCACTTGTGACAGTTTGGTTTGTAACTCGTGGCTAAATGTTAGTCTGTGTCTTGTGGCCTGGTACTCTAGCATTATTTAATTGCACACTGATTTCAGTGACACATTTAGCTTACAGTACAGTGTTAAAGAAAATGCACTCCTCAGAACAGTCTCCTTTTATCTGGTTTTGTAGCCATAGAACGGGCTTCTACTTCTTAGTGGATATCTCATAAAAACAAAACAAAACAAAACAAAACAAAACAAAACAAAACAAAACAAAAACTAGCTATAAATGGGCGGTAGATCAAATTGGGCAAAAAGATTGGCTGCTAGCTCAGTGCAAACTTATCACCATCATGGAGATAAGAAATTACATTACTCTCTAAGTATCAGAGAGTGATGGAAAGGTAGTCACACCAATGGTCGTCAACCCGGACAGACCTGGAAATGCTTGCTGTGCTTATATACCTGAACTAGAAATGGAGCTTCAGGATTCCATGCTTAAACAGAATTTTGTGTAAATAAAATTCAGTGAGAAAAGCATGGATTGTGAAAATAATTTATATTCTCTAACCTCATAATGTCTTGAGTTGTGTGGTGGTCTAGAATTGCTTAGGAAACAGGGAAGTCAGGCATGCTGTGAGAA
This sequence comes from Ctenomys sociabilis, assembly GCA_004027165.1. Taxonomy (NCBI): domain Eukaryota; kingdom Metazoa; phylum Chordata; class Mammalia; order Rodentia; family Ctenomyidae; genus Ctenomys; species Ctenomys sociabilis. Next base: position 35,762 of record PVKA01008852.1, read on the forward strand.
CTGGGGATACAGAAAGGCTTAATGTGAAAGTACTTCCTGTCTGCCCTGCTCAGGATTGGAGAAGACCCACAGAGGAGTGATCCTGTGCTGCCCAGGCTCTGTTTTGCTTCCTTGATGGCACCAAGAGTGTCCATAGGAAGGTCTTCAACTTATTTAGTTAAATTTCTTTCCCAGCCTTCTCTTAACCACGTAAGTTTCTCCTAAAGAATTAAAGTAGCGGAGTCTTGCTCACCTAGTCATTAAATCCACTGTTGATCACACTAAGGTCATCAAAATGGGCTGACCAGGGTCACACTTGTGGCATTTGTGGAGTTTATGGATGTGAATCATTGATTGAGATGCTGCCCAGGAAGTGTAATTAACAAGAAGAGAACTGCAGCGTAGGCACGATGCGCAAAGGAGCTTGGGAGGTGCTCAGGTTCACGAAAGCTTGCGCATGGTGTTTGCAGAGCTGCAGGAACACTGACGGAAGCTGAGGGCCTACAGCTGGTACAGCAAGGCCTCCTCTTCTCTGAGCAGCCGCAGGAAGTTGAGCAGTAGCAGCCCAGGAGTGCAGGATATGGGGGACAACCAGGTAAATTAGGTTAGCAGCTCTATTTGCGCCAAGATTTTCATTTGTTATTACAGTTTACCCTTAAATCCAAATGTAAACATTAGGGCAGTGCTTACAGTTATGGCTTTGTTAGATATATGAGATAAATTGCTTATAGCCTAGGCTGGCTTTAGATACCTTGAACAGTGGCTAGAAGCAGATTTAAGCAAATCACTGGAAATTACAGAAAAATATTGCAATATATCAAGTTATTTGAGTTGTCAGTAAAAATCAGGGATTAGTTCAGTTACTAAATTTCATGCTTAGTTTTCTTTTCTTCATTTTTTAACTAAATAATACTAAAAACAGAGGTTGGCTATTACCATTACTTTAATACTTCTCTTCTTGATTGAAATTGACATTTTCATGTGGACTCAAAGAGTAAAAAGTACAGCCATATTCTTGTTTTTCTAAAATACATAAAATTGAGACCATATATCCTTTTTGTTTCTTTTATTTTCTGATATTAGCAATGAAGGGTCTGCATTGATTCCCTACAGAAGAGAGTTTCAGTAAAGCCCCTTCCTTCTGCTTAATGCATTTTCGTTTCCTAATCATTTTTGAAAGATCTACTGCATGCCAGGCACTGTCTTGTGGTTGAGGTGCATTACTGAGTAAAAAGAGCAAAGATTCCCTGTTCCAGAATTTCCATGTTTAGTAGAGGATGGAAGACAATGAATAGTTAAATAATAAGTAAATTATAGTATGTTAGAAGGTGATGAGTGCTATGGAGAAAAGGAAACACAGAGCAGAACTGGGGAGGGAAGAGCTACCACTGCAAGGACAGATTTGGCCTCCTGAGATGGCACTGGAGCAAAAGCCCATAAGAGGGAAAGAGCCTTGGAGATATCTAGAGTGTGCATGCCCAGAAACAGAGCTGCCGTGCAGATCTGACATCGAGGCGCAGCGGAGGCCCAGAGACTCGCACAGCTTGTTGAGCAGCTGATAGTGCAAGAGGTCAGCGTTCTTCACTTTGTGCAACAGCAGAGCGGTATGCACCTGCAAGGCTCCTAGCATCCCACTGGGGCTTGGAGATCAACACATTTCTTGGCTTTTCATGGCTTACAGTTTACTAGGGAAACTATAGGAGAAAGACAAAATTTCTTCATGATTACTATGATGGTAGGTTTTTTTCATTGTAATGAGGAAAAAAAAGATAAAATAACAATGAAACAGTTTCATTAGGTTGGTAGGACAATTATAATAATTAATACATTCCATATTGTTGTCTTCATATTAGTTATTCAGAGAATAAGATGTAGACATAGTATCTTGTCTGAACAATGTTAGTACAAACCTTTCTTCACAATGAACTAAGAGAAAGTAGCTGCATATCCTATCTTGTGTATACATATCTATTTTTCATACCCAAACAGTATTTTATTTATACCTTTTCAAAGTTAGTAGCATGTGACACAAAGTTTCCTAGTGACTAATAGCTGACTGAAGCTAGTTTTCAAAAATAAGAATGTTAGAAGAAGAGGTCTGGCACATTTGACTTACTCTAGCACTGATTTGCCTGAGGAAGTTACTTTCTGGTGAAATATTAAGATCAGGGGGGTAAGACAGGCTAAGGAAGCAGGATCACCACCCAGGTGTGGGGCTACCATGTACAGAGGGTCTGAAGACCAAGAAGGTGATGGAGCTAGAAAAGCACTGGTGTTACCTGGGCATGAATAATAAGAAAAGCGGCTGAGGTTGAGGTGAGGGGCAGCAAATGCAGGTCCAAAGGTGACATTGAAGAATCTGGATATCACCCACAAGACCAAATAGAGGCTGGCCAAGTAGCTCAGCAGATTAAAGCACCTGCTTAAGCAGATGCAGGGGCCAGGAGTTTGATTGCTGGCCTACACTTCTGGCCCTATCCCCGGACATGCTGAGATGGCAATTGAGACTGGGCATGGTGGTGCCTACTTTTGGGTAAAGTAGGAATGTACTGTGAGAAGTGTTGGCAACTTAAGATCTCTAGGCTTCAATTATTTTATATACCTGTATCTATATCTATATATGCACCTATGTCTGTATCGGTGTTCTTCACATGCTCATTTATATGTGCAAAGGGTCTGCTAGGTGGCTTTGTCTTTCAGCATTGTGTTGGGCTAAGTTGTCTTCCCTTAGTAAATGTGGCAACATTCTAAATACATCCCCAGCCCACCACCCTGGAGCGCAGAATGTGAACTTCTTTGGAAAGTGAGTCACTGCACACTCTTCAGTAGAGATAGGATGAGGTCACACAGAGTGGCCTAAGCCATCTGTCCAAGGCAACTGCTTTCTTCATGTTGAAACACAAAGAGGGCAGAGAGACCCAGGCCGAATCAGAGGTTTTAGGGATGCAGTTGTGAGTCAAGGGAAGAAGATAGCGGCAGATTACTAGTGATATCTAGAAAGACCCTGTTTCTGAAATGGTTTTGTCTTCTTTTTCCAATTCTTTTTAATTTTTCTCCCTTCTTACTTTCATATATGTATCTTCCAATTTTGCATGCATATATCTGGTAATATGAAAAACTTGTGTGAACACAGCACTATGCAATACAACAAATACCATGAAATTCATATTTTTTTGTTTAGTGCAATTCTGTATCATTTGTAATTTTCTTGTTTTGATATTACTCTCTTCAAGAAAAACAAATGGTCATATTCATGGGTACCAGAGACTAAGCTTTGAACTTGTCTTTAGGAGGAACAAAATTCAACCCATGAAAACACTGATTGCTAAAGAACTGTCTGTCCTCTTTTGAGCATTGTGTTCATTGCTGGGTAATCCAGTTTTCCTTTCAATGCTGTATGCCAATTGCATGAGAAATCACCAGGAATACCCTACTAGCCCAGTCTTTCAGCAACGTTCAGTCCTCCTTATATTTGACTTTGAAGGAATGTCTGAAATCAGTTAGCCATCTTTCTCTTCTGGAGGCTTCTTTCTTTTAGTTTTTTAGAGTTTTATAAGTTTTAATTTTTTGTTCTCCTGTTCTTATTCTTGCCCTTTAAGCAATGGTCTTCTGAGGATCCATTGAGCTTTTTCTGTTTTATTTGTCCATTGCTGTGTTTTTATTTACTGCACTCAAATTGGTGGCTCTCAAATTCGCATCTTTCCCCAAGCCCAACCTGAGCCACAGGTAACTATCAAAATGTGCATGGGGCCTCATTGGTGAGCATGTCTGACATGGAGTTCATTGTCATGATAGCTTAGCTTATTTTGTTCTTTCCACTCATTAGAATCACTTCCCACACATCTTCTGAAGTAGGTGCCTGAATGTTTAATGAAGCCTTTCTGCTCCTGACATTCCTCATGGTTATTTACTTATTAATCCATCTTATGCTTTTTCATCTCCACATGCAGTGACACTGATCCTTAGCTTCTCATTCCGAGCTGTGTGCTCTTTTTTAAAAGATGCAGTCAACTTTGTCTTTTATCCCTATGAATGACAGAGGGAAACTTAATCGTCAGACCTGCTTGAAGAGAGCATGTCAGTAATGTTCTCCCCAAAGCGAGGACCTGGCTGTATTAGATTCATTCTACCTCGTCATGGGTGGCATTTCCCTTAATAAGAAACCAATGATGTAAAGTCTTTTGCCCAAACCCACTCTTGAAGTGTTTGAACTTTGCTGTTTAAGCAGGGAAGGACCATTCGAGTGGGGGCCAGAACAGCTGCCTGACTATGGCCTAACCTGCTGCTCCTGTTCAGCTTGTAGATGCTCATAGAATTTACTCCCACACAGGTGGCTGCAGGGCTTCGGACATGCCAGCGGTGTTCTTGCCTCCACCTGCTCTCCTCTGTCTGTGTATTCATTAATGTTGACCTGGTCTCGTCAGCCGTGTTGAGCATCCTTCATCTTCCTTCAAGTCTCAACTCTAGCATTATGTTTTCTGGGTTTTCTCTAGTTGCTCCCATCTCCCACTTAAATAGAATAGCTCCTTCTCTCTTTGGCATGTTCTATTATCAATCTGTTTCTACACCGCATGCATATCGGGGACTGTAGGAATCATTTTATTTATACGACTTAGAACACTGTCTTCCTGTAACTAATGCTTAGTACTCTTTGAGAGTATTTCATTTTTTAAAAAGGAAAGTAGTGATTTTACAATTTTTTTTAAATATGGCAAATTATTTCCTGAGTCATCTCTAAAAGGCCAATCTTTTTTTTTTTTTTTTTTTTGTCTTTTTGAGACAGGGTCTCGCTATGCAGTTCAGGCCTTAAGCTCACTTTGTAGCTCAGGCTGGTCTTGAACTCACAACAATCCTCCTGCCTCAGCCTCCCGAGTGCTGGGATTAAAGGCATGCGCCACCACGCCCGGCTCTAAAAGGCCAATATTGAAGTACATCTAAGAAAGAAAGAAACAAACAAACATTAAATGTGAAAATACTTCATAGAGTCATAAGGAAATTCAGTATACTGAAATTTTGCCAGGGTCTACATTCTAAGACCCTTTATGCTTTAATCCTTTGACCTTAAAAATTCTAGATAATCAAAAAGGCATCATTCAACTCTGTCAGTAGATCTCTTAGGAGATAAAGTCATTCTTCATGTCAGCAATGACTGGTGAATTAGTGCCCCTGGTCTTCCATGGCAAAGACTTGGGGGACTTTGCCTTGCTATGAGTGAGACCCACCTGAAGAGGCTGCATCAGTGAAGGCTGCCCCACTGTGGGCACATGGCTCTCCCTCTTTTTGGGTGCTGGGTCCCTTATTCTAATGTTTCAGATGACTTTTCTCTGTTCTTTTCTCACTTCTTGAGCCCCTCCTCTAAGGCTCAGTAACACAGGAGAGATGTTTTTTGACAGACAAGAGATAATCTTACACTTGACTTCCAATATCAAGGCATTTTAACCGGCACACTTTGTATTGAATAATTCATGGATATTCAAGCTTTACTCCACAAAGAAAGTGCTTTCTCTTAGCAGTCACAGTAGATATGAGCAGCTAATTCATTATTTAAAGAGATTAAGTATTAGCAACTGGTACTGGCTCTTCAGAGCTCATTTTATTCCCTTTGCTCATGTTATCCCCAGCCTCTCAGCTGCCTAGACCGGTTTTTAGATTGATTTTACCATATTTAAGTGTTCTTTAAAAAAACAAATCTACCCCTAAACCTCCTTATTTTCAGAACGGCTTTGTCCTATTTTAAAAACGTAAAGCAATGTCTGTTGGAACTCTAAATCACTGCAGGCCCATGGGAATACCTACAATTGCCACACTTTTCTGCTTTCAGTTAAGAAAATGTGGCAGGTGGGAGGAATGTAAGAAACCCAAGTTTGTTCAAATTTACAGACCACTTGCTACAATAGGCCAAGGAAGGCTTGGGCGTTTTAAACATGTGGTAAAAAAGTAGATGAAGCCTCAACTTTCAAGTATTGTTACTCTGAAAGGAAAAGTCCCCATGGAGAACTGTCCTCTTTATATTTTCGGAGAAAAAAAGAGGAGCAAGTGTTTGAAATGTCTGTTTCACTTTTGTAGACAGATCCTCGGGTTGGATCTCATTCAACACAAATTTTCAGTCTTTCATTTCCAGTTAAGAAGAAAGAGGAAAGTTTGTCAAGAGGTTAGGAGGTTTTTGTCTCCGCGGACCTTAGCAGAGGGTGAGAGAACAAGGCAGTGGGGTTGGGAATGGTGGAATGATGGGAAAGAGACATTACACAGATGATTCTATAAAGTATGAAAGCAATCAATACTTTTCTTAATTTAATTTGGATTAGGCTAGCCATTTCTAGAATTGTTTGCTATTCAAGTGATAAATTGATAGTCTTATTTTCACCCATTCTGGCCTGTGAAAAGAAGATGCAACTAAAACCAAAGCTTTTTTCATTTGTATAATTTTCTTTTCCGTTGTTACAGGTCCTGGATTATGAGTAAACTCCCCATATTTCTCAGATAATCTTGAGTTTTTCATACTATTTTCTTGCTGCATAAGAAGAATTTGTGAAAACACATATTCAAAAATTTCTTGAATGGGAAAATTAGAAAAGGAATAACATATGATTTATAAAAACGTAGTTCTTGACCAATTGAGACACACTCAAAGTGGCCCACTATACTTTGGGGCTTAGATTCAATCCCTGGTACCACAAAGAAAAGAAAAGGCAAGGAAAGAAAGGGAAAGGAAAGGGAAAACAAAAAATGACAAAAAAAAAAAAAAAAGATTCAGTTTTGAATAAGCCCAGATCTGGACCAAAATTTGAAAGCCCTGTTTTAAAAGGTGGCAAAATAACTGTTTATCAAACATCAATTTCCCTTTCCGTGGGTACAAAGCCTTACCCTTTGTGATAAGAAGTAGCTAGAAGAAAGACAAAATCCTTACCCTCATGAAATTTAGTGTTTACCCTAGCTGAGACCTATAGAAGAGAGAAAAATCACAAGAAATTAGATCATTAAAGTCTTTCTCTGTCCCTGATATTTTACAAACTTTCTGTCTAATAGGCAACAAATAATACAACATAAAGAATTTTCCCAAAGAGGAAAGCTAGGTGAGTAGTAGTTTGGGTTTCTTCCAGAGAACTTTCAGACAGCCGGTCTCTAAGGGCACCTGTTGACAAATACGCAAACTTCCAGCACAAGCGGCCACTCCCATATGTTTTGCATCACTGAAATCTCCCTATAGACGAGGCCAGAGGCAGAAGAGCAGCATATCATGTATTTATAAAAAATTTATAAATCATTTTAAACTTTATGAAAGTAAGCTATTTTTCTCCCTTTGTGAACACACTCATGAACTGTGGGTTAAAAGTGCTGACAGGCCGTCTGGAGGAGGGCACTGTTTGACAAGTCTGCCCTGCTGTTAGGTAAGGGAGAAATTTCCTCCGCAATCCACTCAGCCACGGCAGCCTCACTGAGTTCCATCCACAACTTTCAGAAGTTTACAGTGAGCCTTCCTCATGCTGTGTTCTGGGGCCACAAAAAAGGAACCAGTGGTGGGCACTGAAAGAGCCCACAGCCCTACAGGATGCAATTTGCTCAGCTGTGGGCAGATGCGGATCGTTGCTACTACTTCCTCGGGGTGGACCAAATATTGTATTGGTAATCACAGGTGAAGCTATAAAATTGGGGATGGTGCTACACTATCATCTTGTAAGTCTTCAGGCTTATTTCAGAGGGAACTCACTTGTAATTATACACACTCTGGTAAGTTTTTTTTCTTTTTCTTTTCTGTGTTTAGGACAGGGTCTACAGGGTCTCACTCTGTAGATCGGACTCATAGTGATCCGCCCGTGTTCAGACTCCCAAACACTGGGATTACAGGCGTGCACCACCGCGCCCAGTCTCAATCACCTTCTCAGTGCACCCTGGGGGCAGGGCTGGCATTGCACAGTGGGGATCAAACCCTGACCACTGTTCTCTGCCTAACCAGGCACTTTAATTCTTTGAGCTATCAGGCTGGCCCTATCAGATTTTTAAAAACTTTTTTAAAAATTATTTTTATTGGTATGGATAAAGAAAAGGTGGTATTTATACAAGGTGTACTGCTCTGCCATAAGAAGGGTGAACTTGTTTATTTGTAAGGAAATGGACACACCTTGAGACCATAATGTTATGTGAAATTAATCACCACACAAGCTTAACTATCGCGTGTTTTCTCTTCTAGGACCAATTCAAAGTATCGGTAGGGAGACAGACCTCATAGACCTTTGGAAGGTGCAAGGAAGAAAGTCACCAGGACGCACAGGGGACCCGAGTCTAGTGAGCAGACAACCCGTCCTGGTCAGGAAGTGTGTGCTGTGCAGCGTCTGGTAGGACTTTCAGACAGTAACATCAGCTACTTCTACTGTCCTTCAATTTTATTCATGTGTAGATTTTTTAAAATAGAAATAAAGTTCAGATTAGGTAAAGGGAGGAGTTTGAAATTTTACATAAATGTTTTATGGGGAAGAAATGACAATTGTTACATAAAATGTTGCAGATTGTACATTCTGTATGTCACAATAAAAATAAGTATTCTATATGCGCATCCTTTATCTATTTATTTATTTAGGTACTGAATTCAGGACCTTGCACGCTCATGCCACTGAGCTATCTCCCCAGCCCAAGCATCCTCTAGTATTGGATTAACTCTAGTATTAGAGTTACTTGACTCAGTATTTGTTGAGTAAATTTTAGGATGCTCAAAACTTATACTTATGAAGTGAATCTTAGTATTAAATAGAATGTTGATTGTATTTTTCTTGATACCTTTTCAAGGCTCTGGAACTTATAATGTAGTTTTAATGATTTAAAAATCACTGCTTCATGGCTGAAGGTATAACTCAGGGGCAGAATGCTTGCCTAGCCTGTCTGAGACCTTGGGTTCAATGTTTTTTTTTTCTAATGTATTTAGTACAGGGTCTATAGGGTCTCACTACACAGACTGGACTCACAGAGATCCTCTTATTTTCAACCTCCCGAGTGCTGAGTTCAATATTTAGCACCAAAAGAAAAAAAAAATTAAATGCTATTCTAATGAATTAAAAACTTTTCTCAAAAGTGCAATTGTCCTGTAGGCAGAATGTAACAATGCCTGGCTTCCCTCACCCTTTAATCCCTGGCTTGCTGCAGTTCTTTCCTCCGATGTGTGCTGTCAACCTGTCCATTTTATGAACCTCAAGCTTCCTGATTTGTGGTATATTTCTTTTTTAGGTTATGATTTCCCACTCCTCTGAGGTACTAATATTAAGGTTGAGAAATGCTCTCCAATTATTGACTGGTTCTTCAGGCAGAGTAATTAGGTCCCTCTGAAATGGTCTTTTGGAAGAAAGTGGAATGGTCCAGGGCAAAAGTTTGATTTATCAGTCTTATTTCAGTTAACTTCCTCACTGAATAAGTTGTGCATTTACAAGAAACTGAATTAGCATATGGGGGTGCCTCATCAGTAGTAAGATTTTCCAAAAATTTCTACAATGAACAGGTGTGTTTTGAAATAATGTGAGCCTAACAGGACTCAGTGTATCTAGCACCAAGCAGATCTGCAAGAAAATAAACGTACACTGCTGCCCAACTGTAATACCAAGGCTATAAATTTTGCAAGTTAAGCCTAAGCTAGACACAATTAAACCTTATAAATTATGTTACTCAAAGAAGAAAAATCAGAAATAAATGTATCATTTAAATTCTTTGGTAAGTTTGAAAGTGTGACACTAATTATTTCCCTGCAGACAAAAATAATGCACAAATTCAATAAATAATCAGTTATAGGCTTCTAGTATCTTGAGGGCAACACATAACTATCTATCTTTATAACTACTGGCCTTGTAGCACTGTTCTACTAATATTTAGATGATTAGAATTTGAAACTATTTCTTGCCCTTCAACAGTCTCTGCACATTTTTCCCACTTCAACTGAACTAGTTTCAGAATAAGCAGATGTCACCTATTGACCTTGGTTTATCCTTCAATAAGCAGCCTTGGTTTCTTTTTTCTTAAAGTACTGAAGTTTGAACCTAAAGCCTTTGCACTGAGCTATACCTGTAGAACTTTTAAAACGTAATTTGATGCAATTTTTTAATTTAGAGTTACAGTCTCCCTCTAGGAAGCTGTCCAGGTCAAGCTTCAAATTACTCCCTGCCTTCCTCAGCCTCCCCAAATGCTGAGATTATAGACCCATACCATCACCCCAACTTGTCTTCTAAGTAGAAGCTGAAACCATAGTTTAAGCATGTGGATCAAAACAAGGTACAGTAAAACATGCTCAACTTTTGGCTTTAAAGATTGCAGTATTTTGTCAGTGATTTCAAGTTTAAATTTTTTTTTTTGTGGAATTGGAATTTCAAGTTAATGTAGATAAGTTTGGGTATTTTATCATTATTCATTATTGAGCACAATGAAAGTATCTGACAAAACTAAATTAGAACTGTTTGATAGTTTCATAATTTTGATGGTAAATTTTGGGTTTGTCAAGTGTATTTTCTAAGGGTTAAATTGAGATTATGTTGTCTTGTGTGGGACAAACATCAGATAATCTTAAATATACAAAATAGCATTTTAATATGCCTTGAAAATTTCATGTGGATTTTTCTTGTTGATTATTTATGTATAGCTAAAATTTCCTTTATAATTGCAAGGTAGGAAACATTAGAGGCCAAAGTGAAAATCTGGCCATGTGCAGTCCACGGGATGACTCATTCAGCACTTGGCAAACAGAACATTTTCCTGTGTGAGTCTGATACTCAGCATAGCAAGAATTTTGTGAGAATCTGGACAGCTCTGCTACCAAAGTCAGGACATATGACACATAAGGGTTCAGGTTACAGAATGACAAGCACTGAGGCTCCTAGGAACATTTGTCTGGAGAAGTGTGGCAAACGAAGACATATGAGAGGTAAAAAGCTAAAGGTTTTAACATTTGAAATGTCTTTCATTTCTTGCCATGGCTGAACAAGACAAATAAATATTGAAATTTTCCTATGGACAGAAGCCTGTGGACCTATATTTTCTATTAACAATGTACTTATGGGGGTCGGGGAGATGGCTCAGTGGAATAAGCGCTTCCTTGGCAAGCGCAAGGGCCTGAGTTAAATCCCTGGTTCCACAAAAAAAACCCAAAAAACAAAAAAACTTATTTACCAAAGAAATTTAAATGTGTCTAAATACAACTTTAAATGTATCTCCTTATCTCTGCATAACTGGTATGGTTAGAGCATACACTCTTTCTTATGGATGCACAAATTACTTTCCCATATAACGAAGTCAAGGGTTACAACGTGCTGTATTTGCTAACACACATAAGGTTCCAAAGTGCTCAAGGCAGTGTTCATTCTGCCTGGAGTGGCTCCTGTGCTCTGGGACGCGAGTAGGCCTGCTTCATGCTTTATTCTCTTTCACCACCCTGGAGTTTGTTGCTGTCTCTGAGCCAACCTTCCAAGTGGTTCTCCCACCAATGTTCTCTCACTGCCGTATTTGCATATTCTGTATTACCCTTAGGCTGAGAGTCTTAGCTTAATAGAATTGTCTCTAAGAATTGGCTTAAATACACTCGGAGGAAGCTCCTGGGGTGCTGCTTCATGATGACAGTATAGGGAATAGTGTGGAGGGAACTGATGGAACAAGCTGGCTTCATTCTCCCCACTTCTTCCTTGTTTATATCCTATGGGAGAAAGAGCTAATAATCTAATTGATTAAAGCACAGGCCACTTATTGAGCCACATTTCCAAGTAGAGAGTTTTGCTTTCCCTCCTACTGCTATGACCCAATCCATCTCCACATCCCGTGCTTGTGTTCAATGTATCAACCAGGTTCTACTTTCTAGAGACACACCTGGTTTGTTCCTGGGGACTCCTCTGCTCTTCTTCTGGCTCAGGCTTTCTTTTTAAAGAGAACAAAACAAACAAAACAAACAAAATAACAATAAAGCAGAGTTTAACATATGTTAGTAGTGGAATTCTAAGAATTGATATATTGTATGTTGTTGTCTTTATAGTACTTATTCAGAGTACAAGATATAGTCATAATATGTTGTCCAAATATTAACACCAAGCTAATATCAATTTCTTGGCAAGAATACCTAAGAGGAGATGTTTGAACCCCTCTTCCACGGCTGACATAGTATATGCTCTATTTATAGGTTTTGGTCATCTGGAGACTGCTGCATCCTTGTTTATATTTTTGTTTGTTGAGATCTCTGTATAGTTCATTCAGAGAAATCTGATGCAGTATTCCAATTAATTTAAGATAGTACATGGTACCTTCATTCTGAGAGACTAGAACTTTAATATGGAAAGTCTGGTAGAGTGTTAAGTAGCATTAAGTTTATTACAGGGATTTAACTACTCAAGTAAAACTGTAAGTTGGAGAATCAGTTGCAGGCTTTCCAGGAAAGCATAAACCAAAAAATTTTCAATGAAATTTCAATCAAGTGACCATTGGTTCTTATGTTTCTTATAAAAAGGGGAAATACCTGCACTCAACACTAAAACTTAATTCACCTCACTTGTATTAAGCTTCATTTAAGAGGTTCATAATTTTTTCATTAAAGGAAAAAGCTATTTTTTCCATCCCATTCTGCAAAATGCTCTCCTTGTTATGGAGATTTTGGTCTAATTTGAATGGCTGGAGTCAAATTGAATCACTATTTTTGAGCCCAATTTGTGACTGGTTGAATTGGACCATTATTGTTGGAAAAAGGAAAGAGCATTTTGCTGAAGCCCTTGAGGTGTTGAAGACATAATGTCTGCAGGAAAGTTGAAAAAAAACAGAAGCAACCCCCCCCCAAAACCCCACTATTCTGCTGTGTAATGACGTGACTGAACATGTACCCCAGACACTGTTTGGATCAGATTCCAAACAGCACACACAAGTGAGAGTGGAGCTCTTCCATGGTGAATGCACAAATATTTACACTTTGCTTTGTTAATGTTATTTGAGCACATGGTGTAGGAGGAGGACATGGAGGGAAGAATTTGAGTTGCTACAGTGCTGGAGGTCTTTCACTGGGCTCTCAGTCACCAGAGACACAGGTTCTTTTGGGCATTACTAAGCTATTACTTTTGAATTTCCTGTAGTCAGATATGTTAGGGTTTCTACTTGGCATTTACTAAACCACTTATAGGATTTCCTTCTGCAACCAGCAGAACTCAGGCCTGGCGGGGACATGATAAAGTTCTAGCCTTGGATGAGAGTAAGAAATGAAATCTCATTGCAAACCTATATTCCAGAAAGAACGGGAAAAATGAATCTATTGTATTACTTTCTTTGGGGGTTTTCTTCCATCTCCAATACTGTAGTGTAGTTTGGGGGCCCAGTACCAGCTACTGAGCTGAAATGCTGTGCTAAAAACAGAAGATTCTTGAAGCACTCAAGTACTACATAGTATTCCCTGTTAGATTCATTTGAAATTAATTTCAGTCCCAAATACCTGTGGAACTCATTTGAACAACTGGGTTACATTTTTTGCATTAGAAAAATCAGAAGGCAAACACCTGACTACATTTGATTATCAACCTAAAATGTCTTTGGTGGCCTGAAACTGTGTGCATCTGGGACCAAAGCAAATAGCAGTCAGAAAACACAAGACACCAGGACATCATTCTTCTTACAGCATTTATTATTGTTACCCTCACAAGGTGCAATTATTAATGATAGAAAAATTTCGGAAGTGTCTTACACAAGAGATTTCTGTCATACAACTAGCTATGAATAAGCATATCATAGAATCATGGAGTTTCAGATTTGCAAACAATTCCCACCTTTACCAACTAAAATTCCCTCTCTACTTTTAAACAAAACAGCATTTCAGTCATCTGAAAAAAACTTATATATTGTCATAAAATTTTCAGGAGAGATGTACTTCATTTCAGTGATCTTCAGGCAACCCACAAAGTTGGATTGGGAGGCTCTATATAGCTTGTGGCTTCTTAGCAGTACAATTTCTTAAATTGTAGATAAGGGGTTGAGGGTGGGGCTTGGAGGATGCTTTCAAAGGTGAGCATCTTGCTTTTCGTCTCACGTTTTTAGCAGTAATTTCCCTGTCTGACCTGATACAACATTAAAGAAAAGTAAGTTCTCTTTAAAAAAAAATTGGAAGACCTCTGCAATTATTGGTACCATTCGGACACTTTTGTTCACCTATACCTTGTATATTCTGCACGCTTAATGCAAATTCATACTCCTTCCTTTGCACCTTTGCTTAGTCCTTGGTGAGGTCTTGAGAGAAACAGGAAAGAAAAGCTGCTTCCACTCATCCATCTCGCAGCTCTTATGCACTTGACGACTTTTGGCTCCCGGCTGATCTGCTGTGACAGCCGCAATGTGGGACACATCAGGACTGCTTGGGAGTCAGCCGTGATAAGACAACTGGCGGTGTCTGTGAAGAGTCTGACGCGCACACTCACTGGCGTGAGAGCGCGAGCATGAACAGCCCAGGACGCTTTCGGGAGGGGGTCCTGTCTCCATCTCTGCCTCCACTTGCTTCACCTAGACACTCACGCCTCAGGCTCCAAAAGGTCTGAGCCACTTGCTTCCTGAAATAGAATGGTGGCTTCAGAGCAGCTCTCCTCTGTTTCAAGAGGGAGATGCAGAGTGCTGAGTGGGGCGAGGGAGGACAGGCCCTTCCTAAGTGGTTGTTCCCCAGATGAGGAGGTGCAGAGATTAGAGAAAACTCTAGAGACAGGCAGCGCTGGAAGAGGAGCTCTGCCCTTGCTGCCCACTTAATGGCTGATGGGAAAATGCCAGGGAAAACTCAGAGATAACAAAACTGAGGGGCTATTGATTAGCTGTGTGGAGGAGATTAGGGGAATGCTAGCCAGGAAGGCTTGGAGCCTACAAATGCCTTCGTGTGGGGAAGTTCAGGGGACAAGAGGTGGTCCTGGGAGAAGGAAGGCGAGGTGGTACTGAGGGCTTATATTAGATACATTCCAATAAGCTGAATCTAGAATACACAGTGCATGTGTTGATAAAAACCTCTGCTACCATGGAAGATGCATAGCCATTAACCATACCCCCCATACTACTGCTTGCTTCAAGCACAGACATCTTTTTATTTGTATAATTTTGAAAACAAATGTTAGGGTTGGGAGGTGGTGGAGAATAGGCCATAACAAAGCAAAAGAAAATTCTGAAAAAGGAGGCAGCTCAGATCTGTGTGAATCACAGACCAAAAGTTGCAGATTTTCTCGGGACCACAATGGTTCCCAGCGCTGTTTTACACAAAGCAAGAGCTCCGTGTATCTTTGTTGAATAAATGCTGGCTGCAAAGATGACTGGTGACAGCAAAGGCCTTGGGATGAGGCTCTGTAGCCTTCCAAGGTGAGGCGCATGGGACTACGAGCAGATCCAAACCTTCAGCACAATTTCTAGACACTGCAAGTCACAAGCTCATCGCGTCTTCTCTGCTTCTTCAAAGATGGTTTCTAAATGGCCAGTTGGGTTTAGTGGGGATGAGAGCTAGTTAGACAGTACAACACAAATGGACTCTTTTTTTTTTTAACAACAGGGAAGAGCTAAACTACTATGTTTTTGAATTTAGATGGTTTTTGTACCATATCACTTCTGTATGTATACTTAACTATATAGTAATTTATAGTTGTGGAATCATTAGGTCATATGCTTTTTAATTTGTTTGTTTTTGAGACAGAATTTCACTATGTAGTATAGTCTGGCCTTGAACTCACTTTGTCACCCAGGATGGCTTCAAACAGACATCTTGTCACTCTTCCCACTTTTTGATGCAGTTCTCTAAAGGAACAGTTAGTGCTTATCTTGTTTGATCAGTTTTGCATGCCTGTACCTGGGAATCTGAGTAGCTACTCTGAAGATAACAATATGCAAAATAATAACTGTTGTTAAGATCCTATCATCTTGTTTTGGAATTCTGTGTCATTTTTATTGTTTTATTTTCTTTTTCTCTTTAAAAAATACGGTCAGTGCTGTTGCCGAGTGCCATTCAATGCAAAGGCTTTCTGGTGAATGAGTGAGGCTAGTTGTGCTACTGCAGCAACCTAGAGGCTCCATACTGACTCAAAACACTAGTCTTTTACAGTCGCTTTGGCTTTGAAAAAGAGCCAAAAGTTACCTGTTGCCAGATATGGTGAATAAGGAAAATAAAGACACACCAGTATGCCTTAGCATTGAATGGCACTCGACAGCTGCATTGACTGTATTTTTTTAAAGAGAGAAAGAAAATGAAACAATAAAAGTGACACAGAATTCCAAAACAAGATGATAGGATCTTAACAATGGTTATTATTTTGCATATTGTTATCTTCAAAGTAGCTGCTCAGATTCCCAGGTACAGGCATGCAAAACTGATCAAACAATATAAGCACTAACTGTTTCTTTCAATGAACTAATAGAAATTAGTAATGCAATTGGCTGTCTTGTATACATACAAGTTGTTCTCACCTCTTGAACAGTGTCTTTCCTTTTCATAATGTTTATTGCATGTTTTGAATCTTAGTCTTTCAGTTTCTCACACTAGGGAGAGAATATGATGTTTACACATGAAAGTCTGATTTATTTCACTTATGAGTATGGTCTCTAGTTACATTCATTTACCTCTAAAAGCCTTGAGTTTATCTTTATAGCTTAGCAGTACTCCCTTATATAAAAAAATCATTTTTTTTTTTATCTATTCCTCAGTTGATGGGTGTTTGGGTTGTTTCCAAGGTTTAGCTATTGCAAGTGGTGTTGCTATAAACATGAGTTCACTGTGTTTTTCCTCATTATCTTGTAAAGATACTTGCAAAAGGAGATTTCCAGAACCGCTTCACAAAGTGGCAAGAATGATGGGATAAATATATTCTAAGGAAGGAGAAGGACTCTGAGGGGGATTCATGGCAATTGTGTCTTTCATAATAATCTTTCACTTTTGCTTTTGTTTTTTAAAACCACATCCCACTATATATAGCTCAGGGTGGCCTTGAACTCACTGTGTTGTCCAGATTGCCCTTAAGTGCATGGTAATCCTCCTGCCTCAGGCTCCAGAGTACTGGGATTACAGGCATTCACCGCCATGTGCAATTTATAATAAACTTTTAAACATAAACGTTCAGTTAGTTTTTTTAAATCACTCTTTGTACAACAGAAAATTAGAGTGAAAGAATAGCTAGTTCTGTCAATAGTCAAATACATTAATAGACTTAAAGTTATTTTCTCTGTGGGTCTATATATGTGTCTGTGATGTACATACACACCTGTGTATAATTTGGTGTGCTGTAGGTTCATAACAGCCTATGTAACCCTGTCATCTAGTTACCATGAATGTGTCACATAATCATTGGGAATTATACACATAATCATTGTGTATTAATCATTGGGAATACAAAGATAAATAAGCATATTTTAAGTAGATTAAGCTTACATGCTTTTGTAACTTTGAAGGCATTTCCACATAGATTACCTCTGCATATCATTAGGAAGTTGTGACAGACATTAGTCTTGCTGGGATACACCCGGTCACATGTGTCTGCAGGAGTCTTCTGTGTAGTCTCGGCTGTTACCCTGCTGCTTAGCAAATCACGTGGGACAAAAAAGTCCTTTGGAATGAGAACTGCCATAAAAAAAGAGTTTGTCAGCTACTTGAAGCTTAAAAATCATTTAGCTTGGTAGGTGTTAAAGAAAGACTGCAACTCCATGTATCAAATTTTTCAAGTGTCCTGTACTTTGGGAAAAACAGTCCTGCCCCTTGGAGAGTGTTTGGGAGTCCAGGAGCAGAGTCACACAGGCTGTGTGTGTTTTCAGTCAAGCATCTTATGGAAAACTGCTGAAGTCCACGAAGACCTACTCTCCTTCCAAGGATGCAATCAGCATCTTTCAAAGCCCTTCTGCAGACTAATTATTATATAGGAGCTATAGGGAGAACCAATATTTGCATTCTTGTGTAGACAGACCCAAGGAAGGCATTTTTCCAAGTGAATGGGAAATGGAGAAACGAATTTTGAGAAAATGTCACAGGAGATATTATCCATTATCATTAAATATAGATACACAATATAGAATGCAATTAATGTTATTTTCGATTCCTGGCAGAACTCAGGCTGGTGGTTTGTCTGACTGCCTAGGACTCGGTGATCGGAAGAAGGAAAAGCGCCAATACTACCACAGAGGCCCGGATGCAGATGGCCAAGCACCTCGCCACGTTAGAGGAGACTTGTGTTTAGGTGGCTATGAACAGGGCAGGAAGAAAACAGGCACCCCAGCTGCGCCTGAGTGCTGGCGAGGTTCATGCCGCTCAGTAGGGGAGCAAGTCACCTTTACAGGCAAACAATAAAATTCAGTCTCACGTTGGCATCAGCAGATTCAAGCCAGAAAGGTTGGTGAAACCTTTCTTTCAAATGCGCTATGCAAAATTTTAGAGTAGGTCAAATTTAAATTAGCAGTATTTATTGCATTTTGTTTAGGAACTAAGAAAAGTTGTATGTCGTCTTAGTAAGCCATGGAGAGCCGCTACAAAATAGCTTCCTTTACCCTCTCAGCAGTTTCTCAGCGCTGGGTTTGTTTCAGGACCTTAAAGTAGCCCATCTGCCTGCACCAGAGGGATGGCTTTTCCTATCTCTCACCTGAGCTTGGCATCATTTTTCAGATTTTTAGTTTAAATGTCACCTCTCAAAGGTGCTAGCCTGACGGTCTGAGTCCAGCTCCTCGCCTTTTGCATCTTACTTTGGTCCCATGCTCTCCCTTCAATTCTTTCGACAAGTTTCCTTTTCTAGGTTCATTATTTTTGTTTTTTTCTTTGCTTCTCTTCCACAGAAGGGTAAAACATGCCCGAGAGAAGCTTCTACTTATTTTCCTTGGCCCCAGATTTCCAGTCTGTGATTGAGTTACTGGTAAAAGGAGTGAATGCGTTTTGGAAAATGCTGCGAGTCCATAATGCAGCGCGTAACAGTGCAGCGCTACAGAGCACCGAGATACTGCGATCGCTTTCATTGGGTATTTTCAAGGCAGATGTAAGTTGTGAGCAAGAAGGCGAAAACAGCGATAGTGCTTCGTGAGCGCAGTGATGAATTAACTCGGAGTTAGTATATTTGTTGAACTTTCTAAAAGGGCTGTAGTTACTAAAAAATCTGAGGAGATTGTGTAAACTGATTCTTTAAAAAATAATTCTACTTTGGATCTACAGTTACACTGCGATAACAAATAGCTTAAAGTCTAGAAAAGGAATGTTTACTTGCTTTCCCTGTCATCTCTTTACTGCCTGAAATACCGAGAAAATGTGATAAATTAGTATTGTGTGGAAAGCACCGATCCAATTCTTAATTTTGGCTCTTTTCTTACTCTGTATGGCAGGCATTAGCAATACAGCGACAAAAAGAGAAGGATTCTTGACCTCACACGGTTTAAAGTCAATTTTTATTGGTGATTTTTTTGAAGCCTTTATTATTTGTACAAAAGGTATTTCTGTGAGACATAAAATTCTCTGTGGACACCTGTGATCATTTCTCTCAGAATGTCTTCAGGTATTTCTAGTATGATCTCTTCAAATTTTTTTTCAATATTTACCTTTGTGTCTTGTTCCAGTGCCACATGACTAGTAAACTGTTAATTGAAAGTCATCATTTGGGGGAAAAGCGTATTTTGAAATAACAGAATTCTCACTACTGGCATTATTTTTAAATTGGAAAAACCAGAATAACTATGTCGTTTGTGACATTATACATTGGAGAAAACTGATTTTGGCATGATCTTCTTACTTACTATAATTCTGTCCCTACAAAATGGTGTGAAATACTCATTCTAAATAGAGCAAGAAAAGAACAAAAGTCACTATATTTTTATATGAAACCCCCTCTGAAATGCAGTAATTGTCTATAAATTAAACTTACCAAGGGCTGGCCAAATAGTTCAGCAGATTAAAGCAGGCACTGAAGGCCTGGGGGTTTGATCCCCAGGAGTGCTGAGCTGGCTCACCCCAGGATGCATTGGCAATTGAGACTGGGCATGGTGGTGTGTGCTTGTAATCCCAGCACTTGGGAGGCTATAAACAGGTGGATCACCTGGAGTCCAATCTAGCAGTGAGACCCTGCAAACTTTGTAGACCCTTCCCTAAAAATAAAAAAAAAATCTTACCAATATTAAAGCTCAGAATTCACTTGGTATGACTTTTTAAAATACCTCATAGTTAAAAATCAAAATATATTGAACATTTTGAATAACCATCCATTATAACATTTATGAATGCCTTTAAAGATTTGGATAGAGGAGGGCATTTTTATTCCTGAACAATGCATCTGTTTTCTGTTTGTTTTTTATGTTTATGCTTTGTTATTACTGTAATCTTATTTTTTTATTTATTTGTATTTTAACTTGAAGAGTGAAAAATAGAAGCTAAAACAAATAGAAAAAATGATATAAACGGTAACATACAACACATATGTTACAGATTTCCCAAACAGGGTGTTTTCTATTTATTTATAGTAGTATTATCTCTACTTTCCATGGATTTTCTGCTTCTTTTCAATATTCTGCCAGTGCTGCCTATAAGAGCTGCTTCTTTTACTTCAGATTTTTTTTTCTAGCTGTTGGAGATTTTGCCTTCAAAGAGGAGTAAACTCTTATGGGGAGAACTGAGGTTCTTCTGTCCCCTAAGAATACGAACTTGGATTTGAGAACACTAATTCTGAACTCTTACTAACCTGTTCCTTAATCTTTTTCTGATGGAGATTTGTTTTGCATAGTAGAGTTTGTTGGAGAGCTGAATTACATAAAAAATATATGTAAATGTGTATTTTAAAAATATATCTATTTTTAAGCTTGGTTTTTGTTGCTAATAATTTTAGTTCAAAGTACATTATAATGCTTTTAATTCAAATCCCACATGACTCACACCAAATGGTATAACTACTTCTTGGAGCAGGGGTGAGCTTCAATGGTCTTTCCAGAATTAAATGAACCATTTTTACTCTTATGTTTTTTTAGAGTGTATGAACGAAAATGTAACACAAAAAGGAACTGATTTCAGAAACTTTTCAGCATTGTAATGATACTTAATACTACTTAACCGTATAATTTTTTTTATGTATTTTACCATGCTAAAAATTTGAAAAATGAGAAAAACTAATAAAGGAAATGAAGGAAAGAGAATCCCTTGAAATTTGAGATTGATTCCATTTGGAAAAGCTGAGGAAGGCCAAGTAGTTCAGCAGACTGAAGTCCCTGCTAAGGCAGGGTGCAGTGGCTAGGGCATGTGGTGCTGGCCCTGCTCCAGGGGAGCGCTGAGGCAGTGACTGAGAACACATGAGAGAAAAAGGAAACAGTAAACAGATAAACAACCGCCTAGAAGGAAAAAAAAAACAACAACAAAAGCAACAAACCATCAACATATTCTGGAGCTCAATGTCTAAAAAGAAAAATAATACAATTATAGAAACAAAGCTACTAATATATGTACCAAGCAAGCAACATAACTATAATTTTTTAATTATGGAATTAAAAATAATGCTTTAACTACATCACCATGAGTAGCTACAAAGGCACTAGCAATTATTTAACTAGTGTCCAGAATAATATTATTATTATATTATTTAGATAGTATTGAAAATTTGCAACACGTGGTAAAACAGAAAATGCTAGAAAATATCCTATTGGTTTGATGAAAAAAATAATACAAATCAAGTTAAAAAGTTGTTGGAAGATGAAATGGTTAAATTTTATTGTAAAACACTAAATTTTTAATTCCCTCTAGATTGAATAGCAAGAGAAGTATTTCAAAAAAATAAAATGGCAATTAAGTACACAGTCAGGAACAACTTTTGGAACAGAGTTTAGGTGACATCATAATTTTAAAATTTCCTGTTCCACATTAAATCCACTTTTTATAAATTTAATATTGAAATACTTCACACTTGACAAAACACTTTCAAAAATGGAACAGAGTGCATTTACTCGTTTTCCAAGCACATTAACATTTTATATAGCTAGAGTATAATTATCAAAGCTAGACAATTAACCTGGACATTTTTCTATTTACTAATCTATAGGCTTAATTCAAATTTCTGTAGTTTTTCCACTAGTGTTCTTTATTTGATCTAAGATCCAATCCTGCTCCCCCAAAGTGTATCTAGTGTGTATGCTTCCTTAGTTTCTCATTTGGACCAGTTTTTCATTCTTGATTTTTCTTTTCTTTTCTTTCTCTTTTAAAAAATGTGTTTGGTACAGAATCTTACTACACAGCTCAGAATTGAAAGCTCAGGCTCATAGTGATCCTCCTGTCTCAGCCCCACCCCCGCAGCTCTAGGATTACAAATGTGTGCCAACATGCCCAGTTTCTGTGGCTGGCACTGTCTGGAGTGGTCACACCAGGGATGGAACCTGGGTCTTTACTCTTTGCCAGGCAGGTGTTTAGACCACTGAGCTATCTTCCCAATCCTGTTTTTTCATTTTCATTCTTGATCTCTTTTACATTTAAAGTGTACTGGCCGGGATTTTGAGACTAAATATATCTCAAGTTAAAGTTGTTTGATGTTCACTTGTGTTCAAATTTATATTATACGTTTTTAGTAAGAATAATAGAGAAGTGCTTTTGTATCCATCTCAGTGTCGCTTATTAGAAAAAGTATACTGCCTTCTGACTCCCCAAGTTTCAGAGCTTTTCTTTATTTCTTCTACTTCAAACCTGGTTAAGCTTAGAGAAAGGTATTTAGAAAATAAAATCCAAGTGCCATTCATTAATACTTGGTAATCTTGTCTCTAGGCACTCTCATGAGGTGTATCTACTTGTATCTCTTACATATTAAATAAAAATGAATTTATATTGACAAATGTAATTGTAATCTGAAACCACTAGGTCTTTTCTATTTGCTTTCTTATTTTACTTGTTAATCCTTACTGACATTATAGGCAGACTTTCACTAGCAACAATATGTTCAATTAATTGCTAAAATTTAGGGTGTACACAATGCATGAGGTGTGAGCAAAGCATATATGTGAATTTTTACATTAAATTTATTACAGTGAAAGACACATGGCTATTCTTCTTCCCTAAAATACAATCCCCCTGGCTTTGAACACACTAATAGTTCTTGTCACTTCCTGAGACAGTCCTGGACATCTCCTATGGTCAGTGTCTGCAGTGGCACTCGATGTCCAGAACCTAATCCAAATGTTTCCTTTTCATGGTCATTTTGACTTGGCACGAGTCAGACATTACCTGGCGGCTGATCTGGTGGATAAGGACGTACTCCAATATTTTTTGTGAAATCACTTTAAATGGTTGATTAATGAGCAACAATAAAAAATATGGTGAAGTTTTAAATGAAAAAAAAGCATTAGAATAAAAGATACACTACCATTAATATCCTTCCATAAAATGCCTTTTCCATTGTTTATGGTAATATATGTTTTACTATAATACTTTTTAAAAAAACTTAAACATTCACTATATCTTTTGGATATCTTCTGTAGCTTCACAATTGCTAACTTATTTCCCTGTGAAAACAATTTTTTTAGTGAATCAAAAATTTGTGTCATTGTTCTAACAGTATATAGTGAAAGTTCTAATCTTCATAGTTTCTTTTTTTTTTTTTTTTGGTTGTTACAGGGTCTCACTATGCAGCTAGGACTCATAGTGTTCTGCTTTCAGCCTCCCCGGTGCTGTGATTATAGGTGTACCCCACTATGCCTGGACTCTGGTCAGCTCAGCCTGCCCTGGGGGCAGGGTTGGCACAGTATGTACTGCCCGAGGATCCAATTGCTGACCCTGTGCTTGCCTAAGCTTGCCTAAGCAGACCACTGAGCTATCTCACCGGCTCTTCATAGACTGTTAGATGAGTTATCCCAACTTCAATGAATTAAGCACATTACTTCATAACAGATGGAAAATCTTGGGGGATAAAAACATGTAATCAATCATTATACTTCTATGCCAAAACAGTAAGTTAATGCAAGGCTTTGGGCCGGGGAGCAATCACTATGGCTGTATGAGGCTTTGGAGGGATCTAATATAAGCCACAGAGGCTTATTTTTAGTGCTAGGGAATGAACCTGGGCCTCCCACGTGTTAGGCACACATCTACCACTGTGCTGTGTCTCCATGTCTTTTGATTGTGCTTTTGAGACAGGGCCTTAGTAAACTGCCCAGACTAGACTTGAAATTGAGTTGGTTTTCTCAGTAGCAGGTTGGGATTACACACCTATCTCCTGCACCTAGCAAAAGTGATTTTAAAGATGGGGAACCGTGGGAAAAAGCAAAACTATTTTTCTCATTATAAGAATTACAATTATAACTGTGTTTTTATTAGAAGTTTAATAAATCTTGATAAAAGACAACATTTGAGAAATTACTATAAATCATTTGATTTATTATATGATAGCCAGAGATAATCACTGTTCACATCTCAGTATATGTCCTTCACTTTTCTGCATTGCTTCACAAATGGCTAAATGTGTAATTTTGAATACTGCTCCTTTTACTTTTTTATATGAAGTAAGCATTCACTTGTAACTAAATGTTCTTCCCAAACAATTTGTGGTGGCTGAATATTCCATCAAATTCCACAATTTGACTTTTGTAGTGGGGTTTATGGGCTAACAATTTCTGGACTCTCATAATAAGAGTCTCACTGAGTAGACATGCTCCTATTATGGAGTTTTATATGTGGTTAATGGTGAGCTCCGACATGGGCAACTAAATGTGAAATGAAAAAAATAAAAACATGGTTTGTATCCCTTTACAGAAAAATCAGCTGTTGAGATTGTTGAGGGTGAATGGAAAGAAAAGGATGAAAGGTTATATTCACACCAGTTGGCAAGAAAACACCCAGTAAAATAGTTGAACCCTGAGAAGATTGGTGATAGAGTGTGTTGGCCTTCTCTATAAAGTTTCCACAAAAGGAATTTCCTGGGTCTATCAGTTGTTGCTCTGTTAAAAAATCAACTGAAATTATAGTGGCTTGAAATATACATACATTCTCACTCACTCTTCTTTGCATGGAACAAACAGCATTTCTCACCTAGTCTGGCTCAGTATTGGACGAGATGCCCTAGGGTAGTCTTTATCCCATTGTTGATGCCTTAGCTGGGATGGTTAGGGTACCTCCAGATGGGGTTTCTCACCTGTTAGTCCATCCTGGGCTTTTTATATGGGTCATAATATTCTGTGCTCAATGAGAGGACACATGCTAGGTAAGGTAAGACATGTTCAAGACTTTATGGTAATGATATTTGTTGATGGGCCATGGGCCAAAGAAAATCACATACCTAAGCCATGTCGGAGGGGTATAGAAGTAGATTTCATTTGACTTGTTAATGAGGGCAGTGGCAAAAATCTCATTGCAAACACACATAGATGAATTCACAGAAGAATTGTTGCTACTGTTTTTCACATAATTTACTATACTTGGTGAACTTAGGGCAAGATAAAGAATATAAATTGTAGGAGGTGAATATGGGGCCAAATGAAATAGAAGCAATTTCAGAAAGTCTATGGATGACCTTTGAAGTGTTCACCAATTTTTCAAGGATGTTATTACTCTTCATTTCATTTCACTATTAGTAATGCTAAGAGTAGTCGGTTATTCATGGTGGTTAATTATTTCCCTTAGAAGAGTACATCATTCCTCCTTTGTGTCTTCTCTGAGGCCATTCAGTTTATGGGTATTGCTCCTGGCTAGAGACCAGGGTAAATCTTATTATGTACCCAACACTGATATTTATACAAAAAAGTTCAACACGGAGAGCCCTGTCCCTTGCTCTCAAGCTTGTGATTTTACAATATACATAAGTCAAATAATGACTACTGAAAGATGTCATAAACTCTGGAATTTGTGGCTGATTTACTTTGAGTGGCAATGAAACCTTGCAAAAATGATTAAGGTTAAAAACTTTGAGATTAGATTATTCTGGATTATGCATCTGAGTGGTCTCTACGTAGTTACATGAGAAACAACATTCCTGGCTTTGCAATGGAAGAAGAGGGCCATGCATCAAGGAAAGTGACAAGAGAGGAGAAAGGCAAAGAAATGGATTCTGCTCTGGAGCCTCAGAAAGAGTGCAGCTCTGCTAGCAGACCGAGGAGAGTCCAGTAGGGACCCATGTCAGGTGTGCTAAGCATAATGGTGTTTGGCCCATTAATCTTGTTAAAATGTGTTATAGCAGCCATGAAAAGCTAAACTATGTAGAGACAGATAAGCAGATGATGGTTGCACAAAAGTATTTTAATACTAATTTGTTAATGAGGAACCATCCAGATTAATAGGATTTAGCAGAATATTTTAAAGTCAGACTATTAATGACAGGAATCCAGGAGCATCTGTTTAAAGTTGTGACCATCCAGATTTTGCCAAAATTTATAGATATCTGTGAATTTCTGAGCATATAGTCAACACATAATCACTAACACTTAGAGTGTTCTCAGGGCTGGCAAGATAGTTGAACAGACTAAGCATCTGTTTAGGCAAGTGCAGAGATTGGGGTTCAATCCCTGGCACCACATGCTACACTGGACCTGCCCCCAGTCACACTGAGCTAGCCACCGAGTCTGGGTGTGGTGGCATACACCTGTGATTCCAGTGCTGGGGAGGCTGGAGGATCACTGAGAGTTCAGGCTGTGCAGTCAGACACAAATACATACATTTAAGAAAAAAGAAGGAAACAGTTTTGATTGTCATTTTTTACTTATTCACTTACTTTGTTCTACTGTGGTTAGCTGTGAGATGGCTAGTAAGAATTTTAAAATCTGGGTGCATTAAACAATTGAGAATAGAAAAACAAATGATGGAAATATTGCTAGCTTGTTTAGTTCCCCAGAGTGGTTTATAGCTGACCCGTCTTCCCCCTTCCCTGTGTCCAGCTGCCTTCTGTGGATTTCTCATTTCCAAAGCTGAACTCAGCATATTCCCACCTCTGCCTCTTTTGCTTCTTTGTTCAAAAAATCCTGATCCTGGCAGTCCTGTTGCGTTTCTCTCATCACCTCTGCTGAAGTGTATGTTCAAGGAAGTACTTAAAATGGGTAGTGGCCAGCCTATTCGTGGAGCTGTTTTGTTTCAGCTGGTTTTAGACTTTGGTGTGTATAAGAATTATCTTTCGAGCATGGTAAGACTTCTGATTTATAAGTTTCAGACTCAGGGGTTCTGATTAAATGGCTTGTAGTGCACTCTTAAGTGTATTACTCCAAACATATACCCTTAGACTATTCTGATGAACACAGACTACACTTGAAGACAATAATTCCTGTTTATTACCCAGTCTATTAAAAGGCTAAAGACAATTAATGAAATACTTATGTATGATATAAATAACAATTTATATTTTGATATCCTAATTTGGTTTCATTGAACTTTTTTTTTTCCTGCAGAACTGGGGATTGAACTCAAGCCCTTGTGCTTGCCAGGGAAGCGCTTATTCCCCTGAGCCATTTCTCTGGCCCATCACTGAATATTTTGTTTGAAAAACTATTTTCTTTTCTCATATTGTTGTGGCTATGACATCAACAACTATCAACAGGTCGCCCTGGGATAACCTGGCCTCAAGACTGTTGAAATAACTATGAGTTGGATAAAAACCAGGAACAAGGCCAGAGACTCATTCATTTTGGGGAAGGGTTTGTAGACTCTCAGTCTGGGAATATTATTTGAAACTGCATTCTGAGTACAAAATGTAAAAATCAGAAACAAATGCACTTGTAGTGAGCTTTCCACTGCTGTGACAAAATGCCTGTGATAAGCCAACTGAAAGGAGGAAAGAATTATTTTGCTTCACAGTTTTAGAATATTCCAACCATGATCCCTTACTTCCATTGCTTTTAGATATGTGAGATCCAACATTATGGTGGAGAACACAAGTTGAAGTGAGGCAGCTCACATCACTGCAGACAGGAGGGAGACATCTGTCCATCCATCCATCCATCCATCCATCCATCCATCCATCCATCCATCCATCCATCCATCCATCCATCTATCTATCTATCTATCTATCTATCTATCTATCTATCTATCTATCTATCTATCTATCTATCTATCTATCATCTACCTGCCTACTTACATATCTATTTACAGTGAGAAAGGGCATATTTTGAAATAGTGACCTGCTTTGTCCAACTAGGCCCCACCTCCTAAAGGTGCCACTGTCTCCCAATAGTACTACTAGCTGGGGACCAGAACTTCAGTGCCTGAGCCTTTGAGTGACATTGCAGATCTACACTAAAACATTCCACACCTGATTCTCAAAGGTTCATGCCCATCTCATGATGCAAAATGTAGTCAGTCTAATTCTAAGCATCCCCATAGCCTTATCAGCTCCAGAATTGCCCAGAAGTTCAAGACTGATGTGTCTGAGACTGAAGGCAGACTCTTACCTGTGAATCCCTGAAAATAAAAGAGAAAGATAATGTATTCCCAAGGTAAAACAGCACAGGGAAAAATTCCCATTCCAAAAGAGAAGAATCGGACAATATCAAGGAATGGCTGCACTAAAGAAAAACAGCAGAGCAGGCACTAAACCTTCTATTTCCATGCTGAGTATTTAGGGCCTGTGGTGATGGGATGCGGGTCTCAAAAGTCTTGTGGAGCCGAGCCCCTGTGGCCTTGCTGGCTGCAGCCCATGTAGGCTCTCTCTTGAGCCGACTTTTCTCACTGCCTGAGGCTTTCTTGGGCAGATTCCACCTTCCTGACATCTCTAACTTCTCCAAGACAGCCACACTATGCCTGACCACCTTGGCCTTCTTTTGAGACCTGGTGGAAATCTCCATGATCCACAGCTCTCTTGCACCCCACATACATGTGAAGCCAGCATTTCATGGATGATGCGGCTCTTGTCAGCTTGAGTAGGAGCTGGGCTCCAGTGGCAGCCTCTGAGTGTCTGGATGTACACGATGAAATGAATCCCATAGCTGTAGCTTCCTAGAAGGCTCCATGAGGGCAGCACACCCTCCTACGGTCTGTTTTAGGTAGCTTTGCAAAGAACTTTGCACTTACACGCTTAAGCTTGCTGTAAGTAGACGAGGCTGTTCCCACGAAGCCCGCAAGGCATCGCTACTTTTTGTCTGCTAAATACTTGGAAAGACAGTGGGGACTGAGCATGACTGAGGGGGAGAAAGAAGAGATTTCTGTGGTCTTATTAACATTTTATATCTTTATCAGGTCAAATATGACATATGCCTGTGCATTTCAAAAGTTATGCAAACTGTACATTTAAGATGTGTGCTATGTATTAATAGGTAAATGAAAAAATAAATAAAAGAAGAGAGTTATTCAATAATATTTACTTGTACTCACTGTCAAAAGAGTACAATATTCCTATAATATTTAAATGGCAATGGAATATTCATCTCTGACAAAACTAAACAAAAAGGGGTTATAAATGAAGGACTGTTTTGTATTTGTTTATACAAAATAGGATAGATATAAAACTACTTGCTTTTAATTCAGTGAGAAGAAAAATTTGTACTAATGGAGTTTGGACAGGATGTCATGTCTGCATCTTGTACAATGAATAATGACTATGAAGACAACAATATGCAATTTATTAATTATTGTAACTCTCCCACTAACCTGTTTTGAAACTCATTGCTATTTGTTTCTCAATAAAATTAATAACAATAAAAAAAAAAAGCAAAACAACAGCCGTCTTGGTTGTCAAAGATGCATATGAAAATTCTGGCTGCAAGTGAAATGGGAAAACTTTAAAAACTATCATGCTGTTTTACGATGGTGAATTTTACATATGTATGTGTAGAAGCACTAATAATAGAGTCTAAGTGCAAGAGAAGGAGGTGTTATTTAAATTAGGGAAAAGAAAATAATAGTGCTGTGCTTAGTGATTGGAATCAGACAACCTGTGCACACACGTGTGTTTCACTAGCACCCTGTATGCTCGGGCATGGTGTGGCCTCAAGTTAATGAACCCCTTTGCATATTTTAGTTGTGTTCTCTATAACTACCTCTCAGTCATTCAGATTTACCGTGTGGGTGTGTTGTCAGCTGAGGGGATGGTGCGTGATGGGTTCTGATGGGTTCATTCTGTCTAGGAATTTCACAGAGCACGTAAGTAAACTTGCAGCCGTGAAGCTACTTTTAGTTAGCACTTTGCAAGGTAACTTTTTTCCTCTGTTGTATTTAAAATTAGATTTACAGCTCTCTGGTTTTTCTTATGTCCAACTTGTGGTTGCAAATGGAAATGTTATTTAGACTTAGCTGCATCAGTTTATAGAAAACTTGGCCTAAACAGAGAATCTAGTTAGGTTTCTTTTCTAGGTTACTTCCCTACTGCTTATTCAAGAGGAGGCAAATATAGAAAATTTTAAGGTGGTCAACATTCCTATTATCTATCTATCTATCTATCTATCTATCTATCTATCTATCTATCTATCTATCTATCTATCTATCTCCGAGCAGGTTATTAAACTGTTATGTTAATTTTTATCTTCTGCTTCCAAAGAATTATGAAGATTATAATTTTCAGTTATTATAAATATTATTATGATGGGCTGAAAGATATCATCATTCTTTTGAAAGCATTCTGTGGAATCCAAATGAAATTTCAATATCCCAGTGAGATGAAACCATCAGAACCCGTTTTTCGCCTCATGCCTAACCCATCAACCCATTTCCCTGTGTGAGTTAGCTAAGTGTAATGTGTTCTAATACTTGAAAATCTTCTCTTGCATACCTTGTTTTCATTGTTTGCAACAAAAATGTGCTCAATTAAAATCTCTAATTTCAGGGCTAGAGAGATGGCTTAGTGGAATAGGCACTTCCCTGGCAAGTATAAGGGCTTGGGTTCAATCCCTGGTTCTGCCAAAAAAAAAAAAACAAAAAAAAAAACAACCTTTTTTTTTTAATTATTTATTTATTTTTTGTATTTTAGAGAAGGGTCTATAGGGTATTAGGGTCTCACTACTAGAATGGACTCGTAGTAATCCATCTATTTACAACCTCTCAAGAGCTGGGATTACCAATGAGCACCACTATGCCCAGTCTCAATTGCTGTTTCAGTGCAACCTAGGGGCAGGACAGGCAGAGCAGGCCTGGCGATTGAATCCCCAGCCCTTGTGCCTGCTTGCAGGCACTTTAATCAAAATCTCTATTTTCTATGGCTTTATATCTGTATTGTCATTTTTTCTGAAAATTAAATTACTACTAAATTTTTCTTAATGTATTATTTATCAAATCAATATGCAAAAACTATTAGACATATCAATATTAATACTATTAGACATTGAAAGAATTTTTGGTCTTTATTTTGAAAGGAATGTATTTATGCTTGTGTGTTATTCATTGCTAGAATAAAATGTTTTACATTAATTTTATTTATATAGCTGAAAATACTGAAAGGTATTTTCACATATGTGGGTGAGAAAAGGCTTTTTAAAGTTCGAATGTTATTGTTTTTAGTTCTTCATTTATCATAGGTCAAAAATCTTATGGTGACCTATCATTAAAATGACCTTGAAACTGTTAACTTGATTATGACCTTTTTCTATTTCATTGAAAGCTAAAATTAAGATCTGACTGGCAAAAGATTGAATCTACTCATTAGTGATTTACTCTCTCAACACATTCCCAAAGCTTTTCAAGTCTGTTCTGTTATTTTTTTCATATAAAGGCACCTTATTTTAAATAAGAAAGAATTGCACAAAATACTTCAATGTATTTATTGAATCATTTTATAAACCATTTTTGTTTATAAATTGCGTACATCATCATCAAAAATTTAAGTTAAAAACTTAGCCTTCAAAGCATAGAAAGTCCCCACGTTATATGCTAAATGAAAAATCGATGTTTTGTACTTTCAAAGAAAACAGCCAAAGCCAACTTGGTCTCTGTCACAGAATGTCTGAGTTTTCAATTTCAGTGTCAAAGTATTGAGAAAAAGTTGATGTTTTCCACAATAACCACATCATTTCTCATTCACAGAAGTGATGCCAGTCCCTTGTGATTAATCAGGGGTGGAGTCTTCGCCTGGATTTGTCACCTGATTTCGGTCAGGTGGGTGTGGCTTCAGTATGTTGTGCCTGAGCTTGTCCAGGGCCCACTGAAACAAGCGAGTTAGTGAGGTCGCTAAAGGATGGGGTGAAGTGCTGAATAGATATCCTTACTCCAGGACCCCAGTGCACAGTGCACCTAAGTTTAATATTCCCATGTAGGCCAAATGATTTCGTGTTCAATTCCACTCTTAGTCCTTGGTGGAGCAAGATCTAATCAAAGGCAGGCCAGGCTCAAAGCCACCTCATGCAACATGGTGCCTGGACTTAGTCAAGTCTTCACAGCTAGCAGAATTTCAGGCTGTTGCTGGGTGAGCAACATGCAAAGTTTGGCTCAGGCCAGTGCAATGGTGATGTTTTGCATGAAGAAGACAAAATGCATCTTTTCTTTCTAAAGTGGGAGAAAAGCGATTATCAAAAGGCATGTTGGAAAGAAAAATATGTTGGATTCTTTAACTGGTTTTATGAGCTTATTCTATATTTCAAAATAACAAAGACACCTAAGTAAAACATATATGAAAAAATTCAGTGACATGATTTTGAATGTTTCATATTTATTTCTAGCACTTGGCAGAAGAAAGGTCAAGCTTTGTTATTTTATATTTTTGAAATGGACAACTAGGCATTATGATACTTATGTTTTATTTTTATATTTTGCCTATCCTTTCAATTTCAATTTTCAACAGCATATCACACAATTCTATAATATTTCAGTAGAGCTAAAAATTAGAAAAATGGCTTGCAGAATTAGATTATAAATCCCATTTTTTCTAAAAAAGATATCTACTGAATAGTTAGAAAACAAGACAGTGAAAAGCATAGAAAAACTAAACCTGTTTGAAACATTTCAGGAATTCAAAATGGCATTGCATTATAGACAGTATTTTGAAGAAAATAATAAAGCAAAGATGTAATGTTCACTTTTTTTCATACAAATTAAAAAAACCATAAAACAATCTTAATGTGGGTACCCCATGCTTAGTTGTGGTCAGTGAGAATAAAATGCCAGAAAGAGATGACATATTTATATAAAACTTGCCTTATTAATGTATATGTATGGCATTATTTCTAAAATGTAAGTATTCTTTATTTTTTTCTTCTTTTTTGAGGTACCTGGGGATTGAACTCAGGACCCTGAGCTTGCCAGACAAGTACTTATTCTACTGAGCTACCTTCCCAGCCTTAAAATGTAAATATTCTGAAAGTACAAGCTATCCAGTTTTATTTAAAAATTAGAACAAAGGATAAAGTAATGCATAGCACTCATAAGTGGAATACTTAGAAGTGCTCACATAGTATTTTATCTTTCTTCAATATATGTTCGTTTTCTGCTAGTTGGAATCACAGTACATATGTAATTAACACTTTTCATTTATAATAATGGTTTGTCACACTACTGCAAGTTTTAGAAACTTGATTTTAACGACAAGATAACATTTCCTGATATGGATACATCACAATTTTTAAGTCATATCCAACTTTTGGTCTCATACTTCTTTTTTTTTTTTTTTTTGTCTTTTTGAGACAGGGTCTCACTATGCAGTTCAGGCTGGCCTCGAGCTCACTTTGTAGCTCAGGCTGGTCTCGAACTCACAACAATCCTCCTGTCTCAGCCTCCCGAGTGCTGGGATTACAGGCATGCGCCACCACGCCCGGCTGGTCTCATACTTCTACAGCAATGAATGTCTTTTTCTTACATGTCTGGTTGTTTTCTTTGGGCAAATTTTTAGAAATGAAATTTTTGAAACAGAAAAAACCTAGATATTTTATAAGTTTACATTTTTGAAGTTGGTTTTTCTTTTATGAAAAGAATGCTTCAACTGGTAATATTGCTAATGTAATAAAGCAATCACTTGTATCAGTCCTAGCAGTAAATATCAGCTCTAATTTGTTTTCAACTGAGTGGTTGAAAAAGCCATTGCGTATTTAAACATTATTCTGAATTGATTCACTAATTCCTCTTTGTGTGTGTTTCTCATACGTGTATTTAGTTTGTTTCTGATAGGCAAACATGTATTCATAAATAAGGCTAATTAAAAAATTAGTTAAGTTTCAACTGTTTACTGATGGATGTAATATGCAAAGGCATGAGATTGAATAAACAAAAAGAACTATAAAGCATCCCTAGATTTTCAGTACAGATATATTGTCTTTTTCATGCAATTTGCTTCTGGAGCATTAATTTCAATAAAGTTTGATGTTGAAATTTCATCAGAGTTACTTTATTTGTAATTTAGTTTTCTGATGAATGGTACAAGGTTCTCTGAATATTTTTTTCAATGAAATGCCTGTCTTAAACTATGACAGGGAAAATAATGACCCAGCCCTAATGTGTCCACATCCCAACTCCCATGACGTGTAAATATACTGTTTAACTACTTTACATGACAAAAGAGTATTTCATTTGGCTCGTGCTTATGGCTGCTAATAAACTGACCATTCCAGTGAGCTTATCCTGTACTGTGTGTGTGGGTCTAAAGTAGAGTAAGCGTCCTGAACTGGGGAAGACGGAAACAGAAAAGTCAGAGTAAGGCAGTGGTAGTGGAACTCAGACTGCTACTGACGGCGTTGAAGCTGGTGGTGGGCGTGAGTCAAGGAAATCAGTCATGTCCCAGAACTGGAGAAGACAATGAGGCACTGTCCCCTGGAGCAGGAAGGAAGGTAGCCTTTTGGACCCTTTTGCTCCTGAGACCTGTGTCAGACTGTGACCACAGAAATATGATAATAAGCCCTGTTGTGCTCACCTCTTACTTTGTGGTGATTTGTGAAAGTAGGAATACAGACATACTTTTTAATGTAGTAAGGATTTAGAATATTAAGACTTTTCTTGATTTATGAAATTTTCTTTATTATCTAGTTTTTAAATTCCTTTTGCAAAGCACTAATTGACATGTGTGTTGCAACTAGACATTTTGTTCCACTGACCACCATCCTAAAAAAAGTTGTTTATTGTTTAACATCACTTTGCATTTTCCATGGATTTTAGTGATGATTTTTCTTTATGTACTAATTGAAATGTATTTCCTCTGTTCCTTCAGCTGACATTTTTGGGATGGATTTACTCATTCTCCTCAATTTCATTTCCTCATACACAGAATTAAAGCCCAATATTCAAAAGATGTAAAATGATACTGATTTTCTGTAATTTTATGTGAGAATTTATGTTAAACGTCCATATTTAGACCTCTTCAGTGTCTGAATATATTTAAGTCTGTGTTAGCAGATTCGTCCTTTTAAGAAGGGGAACAGCTGGGTCACCAGGAACCTGTAATTTTAGGGTTCTGAGTTTTTGTTTTTGAGACATGGTCTCACTATGTAGCTGAGGTTGGCCTTGAGCTCAAGGTGACCCTTCTGCCTCAGCCTCCGGAGTGCTGCAGTTAGACATGGGCCGCCATGCCCGGCTAAGTTTACTCTTTTGTGGAGAAGCATTTTTACCACAGCAGTACACACAGCCATATTTACAGCAGCACTGTCTGTGACAGCCAAATATTGGAAA
>PVKA01008853.1:0-71074 GCA_004027165.1 Ctenomys sociabilis
TGTTTGAAAATCTTGAATATATGTATTGTTGTATGTAATGCTGTTTCTGTCTTCCTTATTTTTGTTCTTACTTTTATTTTTACTCTTCAAAATAAAATAAAACTAAATTAAAATAAAGCATTATATTGTGACATTACATATTATACAATCCTTAATCTATTTAATGATCTGAAATTTTGAATTTAATACAGGAACAAGAAAAGAATGAATTATTAAAATATTTCCAAAAAAGATTTAGAAAAAAATATAGAAGTAATTTCAAAGCTAAAACATAAATTGAAATTAAAAGCTGATCTTTTAAGTCAAACAAGTTGTACATGGCTATAGAGAATTAGAGGGTTGTACAATTAAATAGATTATTCACAATGAGGGCTACAGCACAAGAAGGATATTACTGGGTATTAAAGAAAGACTTTCTCTTCATGAGTTAGTCTTATGGATTTTATCTGGATGTCCCCAGAGAACCTGGAGAGGTCCACTACCAGTTCCAATAAGTCTGCCTGTCATGTTGGAGAAACATAACTTCATTTTACTTAGGTCATAGTCCCCAGAGGACATGCCAGCGAGTCACAGAGGACACATTTGGAAAGCACAACCTGCTGTTTTTCTGACCCATCTCCTCAAAAGCCTGCTAAAATGTGCTATGAAAAAAAGCCTCAGCCTGTAGGAGACACCTTGTCTGTTTTGCTTGTACAAAGAGGTAACCTCTGGGGTTTACAAATAAGCCTGCTTCAACTGTTCAGTTAGTGTTCCCCTTTCTACCTGCTCAACTTCCCCTGAAACCTAGAAGCAGACAAAGCAAGGACACAGAGCAGGGGCTCTCTTGCAACATAGGAATCAGTGGGCAGTGGAAACTCATCTCCCAAAATTCTGAGGGGCAATCTCTGAACCTGGACTGCCAGCTGGATGACCAACTTCCTTTTGCCTTCCTCCATTTTAGAGAACTCTAAAACAGATATCCACACTGGCTACTAATCCACTGCCACTTCTGAGAGGGTGAGATTCTGGTAGGACTTCCTTACTGTCCCTTTTTCCTTTCTAACCCTTTTTCCTCTCTTCTCACTCTGTATTTGAGAACACCACAAACGGAGGACCTCCTGCACCCTGTGAAAGGTGCTCCCTTTCTGTGCGCAGGACCATATTGCCCAACCCTAGGAACCCACAGACTTCTGAAGAGGAAAGGTACTGTGGTGTGACCTGTTTCCTGAGTCTCGCCACCTTCTTACCCTCTCAACCACCATGCTAGGCAATTCTCCTTCAAAAACATTGGAAGGCACACCTTTCAGATGTATTGTGCGGACTCTTTCCAAATTGGAACTAGACAGAGACATTAAGCTAAAAAGAATTCCACCCCCCAATTCCATGTGGACCCAGTAGAGACATGACAATGGGTCACACTGGCCAACTGAGGGTATGTTAGTTTTCCAAACTGTCAAAGACCTTGATCGCTTCCTCCAGAAAAATGGTAACTAGCGAGAGATTCTGTGTATTCACAATGGTTTTACCCACCACAAGCAAGCTTCTATCTGTCCTGCTCTCTCCTCCTTCCAAATTCTCTTTGCTGAATAAAAAGCTGACATAACAAAAATTCCTATTCCCACCCCTAGCCCAACAGTAGCACATCTTTATCCCACTCTGTCTCTGCTAACAAATTTCATCCCACTGACCATTTCTTACCTATTGCCTTCCTTCCTTAAAAGCCTTAACCAGCATCACATCCCTCCTAACCATAAACACCTCCCTTCTCTGACTGTACATCCTATTCTCCAGCATCCCTCAGCCTACTCATATCCTCTGGCCCAAACATGCTCAGACAAGCTCTCAAACTTTTTCCCCCTCAGAAACGCTCTCTAACTTTCTTCTCACCTGATACCTCCCCAGATCACTTCTCATTCCATCTTATCCCAGAGTGAGGCAGCATGTAGTGAGCAATCCATTCATGTTCATGTTTCTTTCTCGATTACTGATATAAAATATTTCCAATGAAAATGGGGTCCTTCTTAGAAAAACCTGATGAATCTAAAAATGAATTCCTCTTACTCAAACATATGACCCCACTTGGAGAGATAATTACTTTATACTCTTGTCCACCCTTACTGATGACAAAAGGGAATGTATTTCTCTGGCTAAAACCCACATCAATGAACTTTACCACCAGCAGCACTTGCTCAGGCATGTTTAAGCAGCTCGAGCAGTTCCCAGGGCCAAATTCTGAGATCTCCAGTTGATATATCAACTTGACCACTCTGATAGGCCAGACCACAATCAAATACTTTCTCAGCCTCTATGGCCATCTTGGCCTCCAGCCAATTATCAACTACTTTATCAAAGCTCCAATTTTTACCCCTATCCTTCCCACACACATTCCCATCCTTCCTATAAGAAAAAAGAAACAATAGCAATGAAAAAAATCCTGATGGCTCCTTTTGATTAGTCCAAAATCTCCAAAAGATTAGTAGTGTTGCAGTTGTCACTCATCTACAACTATGGGGGAGTAGTGTGTAGACCCCCAACCCCTCCATACTACTCTCCTCTAATTTCCCCAATACTCAATACTTTTAATGTTTTAGACCTCAAAGATGCCTTCTTTATAGTCCCTTTCGTCCTGATTCCCAAGAACTTTTGTCTTGACTTTGATAGACTCCTGTTCACCCAACAACTCACATAGTCAGTTCCTTCCCCATGGATTTCAGGATTGCCCCCACTTCATTGGTCAAGCCTTATAAAAGGACCTCCCACTCCTTGGCCTTCCCTCTAGCTCTATGCTCCAGAAAGATCTTTTGCCTTTCAGCCCCATGAAAAATGATTCTATACCCCACACCATCTTCCCTCTTAAGTTCATAGAGGGTTAAGGGATACTATGTCTCAGAACACAAGGCCCAGACAGTACGGCTTGAGGTTACTTACCTAGGCCTTCACCTCAGCCCTACCATTTGCTCTGTAACACCTCCTGAAAACAGAATATTAACAACAATATTCCACACAAGAGAAACATAATCTCCTTGCTTTACTGGAGCTTCTTAGCAATTCTAGATTTTGGATCCCAAATTTCTCACTCATTGCAAAACCCCTTTATGAGACTTCCCAAGGAGATCCCCAAAAGAGTGCCCAAAACAGATTTAATTCCCACTTCCTTTTGGGGCCTCAAACAAGCATTCCTCAAGGCTCCCACTTCAGTGACTGACAGTGGGAATAAACCTTTCCTTCTTTGTAGCCCCCAAGAAAGAATAAGTATTAAAGCTACTTCTACAACATTTTAATCAAACATCTGGACCATACAATAACTTCTGTGTTTACAGGTTTTAGCATCAGCACATTTCCTATCTCCAAGATCCAAATGGTTATGGCACCTACAGCTACACTCTTCACAGTCCCTCCAACTGTATCAGCCACTGGGCTTAGACCATGCTCTCTCTGTCTTGAGCTCAAGTCCTATCCTCTCAGCTCTTACAACACTTGGTTATCATCTGCTACTCCTCTGCTCTCAATGTTGCCAGCCTCCTCCCAATACTTGAGGCCCAAGGCTCAAACCCCAAAAATGAGTGTACTAAGCTCCTTAATTTGTTCTCACTCACTTTTGTCATTTAAATTGAATAACTTCCAGGGTCCCCTGACTGACTCACTGATGGAAGCACTTCAAAAATCATCCCTTCCCAGGCATTACTAAAGGCTCTCATGGTGGCCAATCTTACCCTTCCCAAGAAGTAATGGAGGTGGCAGCCCTTCCCACAGGGACAATGCACAGCAGGCAGAGCTCATCCCACTCACTGGAGCTAGCTAGATAAAAGCATCAACATTTACACAGACTGCAAATATGCATTTAATGTCCTACACTCAAATGCCCAATTCTGGCATGCAAAGGGATTTTTAAGTGCAAAAAAAATATCTCTGTGTCAAATGGGTCACTAATTCAAGACCTTCTAGAGGCATCTGTTCTATCCCATAGAGCTACTGTCAATCACTGCAAGGGCATCCAAGACTTAAATCATGAGATAAACATCTCAAATCATATGTGTGAATAATGAACCTGTCAGAATAGTCAAACAGGCAGCTAGTGACCCTCCTCCATTCTTTACTTCCTATTTCCTCTTGTACCTTTTTACTCATATGAAGGAATAATTCTATTCAATAAGGGGCATGACAAAAGCAAGAATGATGGCTTCCCTATGAAAAATTGATCCTTCCTGAAAGCCTGCAATCAAACTCTTTTCACCTTTCTTTAACCAAATCATTCCCTCTGCTCTAATTCCCAAAGATTCATATATGTGTCACTCTTAGGTTTAGGACCTCCGTGAAGAAGATTGCTGCCCAATGCTCCATATGCCAAATCACCCATTCCCAGAGCCACCTCAGACCGCCTCCGTTCCCCACCTGTCAATTTTGGAGATCCCCCCATCATTGACTATCAAATAGACTGTACTCATTCTTCTAATAAGAATATGTCCTAGTGGGCATCTTCTCAGGATGGATAGAGACCTTTCCTACACACAGTGGAAGGGCCTCCACACCAGCACATGTCTTACTCACTGAAATCATCCCCTGCTTCAGATTCCCAACTTCCTTGCAAACCATTAATGGACCTGACAGCAAGTAGCCTCTCCCCAAATATAAACTGGAAGAGCCACACATCAACCCCATTTTTCAGATGATAATGTTGAAAAGACTAAGCAGGGGCTAGGGAGATGGCTCAGTGAATAAGTGCTTCCCAAGCAAGTACAAAGGCCTGAATTCAATCCCTGGTTCTGCCAAAAAAAAAATGGAAAGAAGAAAAGAAAAATCTGAGCAACTTCTTGGACAGAATTTAAAGTTTTCCTCCAGGTTCTCATAGACTGGACCATAGTACTTTTCACCATTTTCAAACTCAGGTCTCTTATTTGCAAACTTATTCTTAACTCCCCCCCCTCCTTTTGTTTTGTTTTATTTTTGACAGAACCAGGGATTGAACTCAGGAAAGAGGAAGAGAGTAGGAAGAGGAAGTAAAAGATTAAGCTGTGCTATGTACAAGTACCAGTTCCCCACAGCGAATGCAATAATTATTAAGTGCAAACATATACTGATAAAAGTTTTTTAATTAAAAAAAATAGAGATGTTCTGGTCAGGAGGGGTTTACTATCATAAATTGATCCAAGCCATTCATGGAGAATAGAATCTGTGTTGTGGGAGTGTGCCTATTATAACAAGTTCAGCTCCTTGTGTTTGGACTCATGATTTCCTTCATGCTATGAGTCAGGAAAAAAAGACCTCATTGATGTGCATGTCCTGCTCTGAGAGGTCTTCACTTCTAGATATGTGAGCCCAATAAATTTCCATTCATTACCAATTAGTGAGCCTCTGGAGCTCTGTGAGAGCTTCCTCTTGATTGTAACTCCTAGTTCTGAGACACTTTCTGCAGCCACACCCCTGAGTCATGTGCCTCTTCTATTAGGCTCTTAAGAAACAGTGCATCTTCTGTCGTTCTCACTAGACATTAAGGTCCTTGGTGCTGGACAAGTGCCTTATACCTAAAGTCATGTCACCTCCTCATTAAACATTTTCAGATATTTGGAATGTGATGGATAGATAAATTGGGAAGTATGGGGACTTACTGGGCGCCATTCACCCCAGGCCTCTGATCTTAAAACAGTTCACTCACATTGAAGACAAGAAAATCATTTCGGAGTTCTAATACAAAAAGAATTGTAACAATTAGCCAGATTAAGTCACAGAAAATACCATGTGAGTAGCACAATTGTCTTGTGGGTATGAGTGCAATCCAACATTGCTACATCTGCTTTCATAGGAGATATATTTTTTCCTCATATTGTCATGATTTGTGATGGATGACATTGTCATTTTCAAAGGTTTCAACTTTGATGCCATATAGAAAGAAGTTGCAAAATTAGACCACAGAATTATTCAATAATGAATTTTGTAATCTATATTTTCCAGAATGTTTTGATTATAAATTTTGAAAGCTGTGTGCTACAAATCGTGGTAGAAATAATTACACTTAAAAATCATTAGTGGTTACATTTCTTTAATAAATGGCTATAAAAGAGATTTAGGTTTTGCTGTAAACTATAAATATTCACCAATTCAGAAAGAACTAAATTAAAATCTATTAGAATTGAAAGTCTAAAGGAAGAAATTTGATGTTTGCGAAAGCATACCTACTTTACGATGTGGTTATCTTGAGACTCATTGACCAAAAACTCTAATTCTTTATAGTTTAAATTTAATGGGCCATGAAGCTTAGGTTAGATATTTCACAACTGATTCTATTTGAATCTTCTATGAGTCAGTTGCTTGCACATGTAATTAATTTTTCATGTGATGTTTCCTGTTTCTTTCCATTAAAATATTCCTATAAAGAGAATATTTAAAGCTAAAACTACAAAAAAAGAGATTAAATATTTTCATATTTAAGTATATTATTATGAGAATAACAAAATATGTCAATAATCCCTTCTAACTGAATTATATTTTGTTGAATCCTTAGGACTGTGAACTAAGATACTCTATAAGAATTCAGTGAATGAAATCAACCCTAGGGTAGACAGAGTTCAAAACTGATAGAGAAGAATCTATTTCTTTTGCACTGATTATAACTCAGATTGTACTATAGGACATAAAAAATAAAACACTACTTGGGAAAGAAAATTGTTCTCCCTGAGGAACTGAAAATGTGTTAAAAAGTGGCTGATCTAAAAATGATTTCTGAGGGCTGGCCAAATAGCTCAGTGGATTAAATCACTTATAAGCAGGCACAGGGACCAGGGGTTTGATCCCTAGGCCTACCATGCCAGCCCTGCTCCTGGGGTGCACTGACAGGTCAAATGAGACTGGGTGTGGTGGCATGCACCTGTAATCTCAGCTCTTGGGAGGCTTTAAACAGGTGGATCACTACAAGTCCAATGTAGTAGTGAGACCCTGAACACCCTGTAGAACCTTCCCTAAAATATAAAAAGAGAATAATA
This sequence comes from Ctenomys sociabilis, assembly GCA_004027165.1. Taxonomy (NCBI): domain Eukaryota; kingdom Metazoa; phylum Chordata; class Mammalia; order Rodentia; family Ctenomyidae; genus Ctenomys; species Ctenomys sociabilis. Next base: position 6,957 of record PVKA01008853.1, read on the forward strand.
ATAATAAAATAAAATAAATAAAAATAAAAGTGACTTCAGAAGGAATAAGCATTTTTGAAATTTATTCAGAAAATAATCCCTGCACAAAGGAAATTTTCAGAATGGAGGTACGAGAGTGAACATCAGTGCAATATGTTGGTAAGAATGATAAATGAGGGGCCAGGAAGATGGCTCATGGAATAAGAACTTCCCTGGCAAGCACAAGGGCTTGAGTTCAAACCCTGGTTCTGCCAAAAAAAAAAAAAAAAAAGAATGATAAATGAATTGTTATGCCCCCTTGCAATACTTTTCAAACTTTAATTTGTCCAAAGATGATTTGCAGGGTTGTCAATCATTATCTACCCAACTCCCTCCCAAAGCCAAAGTTGAAGGTGGGATCTGGGAATCTGCATTCCCAAGTAATTCCAGGTGATCTGATTTCTTTAGCTAGAAAACTGAGTATCACTATTCGCTAAATATTCATGACCTGCACTCCACCAAGGAAGAATGTAGAGCATGGAATTTTCCAGATGTTAACAAAATATATCTGTGATTTACATTTTGCAACAAAATAAAATTTTCTCTGCTTGCTATCCATAATATTTGAAAAATTTCCCTGAAATTTGGTATCAGTATACTTATTATTCATGTCTATTGAAGATCTATGAGATGTTTAGAGTGTTTATAATCCCACCATACTGTGTTCTGTTAAAAAAAAAAATATGGGAAAGCTCACACATTGAATAAGTGTATGTTTTAATTTTATATATTTCTATGAAAAGTAAAACTTTAAAAATGTCATTTTACCTCTTTTATCTACTTCATTTATTGAAAATTGTGAGGGGCTTGAGATTTTAACTAATCTGAGAACTTCTCATGTTAAGCATATATAGTATAAGACATTTAGTAAACTACTAAGACTAAAGCTAAAATCAAAGCCTGATTTGTTAAGCTTTCTTGATGACTTAAAAATGTCCAAATGAATGAGCATCTGATCCCTCCAGGAAGCCTGGTGATAACAAGGGAGAATTATTCACTCAGAACGAAAGCTCCAGAATGTGTTTGGACCAGTTGGAAGCAGATACAATTACATCAGGTAAAGTTCTTTTATGACTGCCACAGTTGCTTCGAGGTGAAAGAAAAAAATGCAGAAACTTGGGGCTCCAGATGGCAGAAGATCTATTTTTAGGCCAATAGAGAGTTATATCTGGTTGGGGCACTTAACAGAATGAGTAGCAAAAATGTGTGGAAAAAGTAATTTATACCTGCATTTCAATGAGTTAAGTTTGGGGCAGATGGGAGCAGATGTCACATACGCAGCCTAGGTCAGGCAGCCAGCTGGGAAAAAGAGGGAAAAGAGTAAATATTGTAGTGAATAGCTACTCAGAAATGTTGGTTTCCCCCAGTGCGGGTTGAGATATTCGTAAATTAAAAGTAGACGTAACCAGTATAGGAAATCTCATTTTGTTCTAGAAAAAAAAAAATTCTTCCATAAGCCAATTATTTAAAATTTAGGATTCATCTTCCAAAAGGATTTTTTTCTTCAGTTGTAATTGGTGGATACATTTCTAGGCTAGTTAGTAAGGTATTCCTTTAAGAAAAACCAATTTATTTGATGAAGAGCCTGAAGTCAAGTTTCTAAGAGTAACAGGATCTGGGGAAGATGAAGAAGAGAAGAACGAAAGAAAAAAAAAAAAGAAAGAAAGCACCAAGACATAAATCTGCTTTCTTAGCTGGGTACAATTCTTTTAAAAATAAAACCCATGCAGGAAATCTCAGCATCTAGTGCAGCTCTCCAACTCTGTGAGAATAACCTCAAATGGTCCCAGCACTGCTTACTGTTCACTGAATCCATCAGTCTGCCCCTCTCGCCTCTTTCAGCACATTTAGCCTTCACCTCTATCTACTCTCATCTGCCACTTCTTTGTCTCCAAAAGAGATGTAAATGAATCTGTATACCACTGCCACAGACCCGAAGGCATGTGGTACGCCATGTCCAAAGATCTGAGTCCAACCATTGGACTTGCCTTATAAAACAACAACAAAAAAATTATAATTCCAGTGCCACATCAAGCCTTGTAATTCTGTTAACAGTGAAAACAACCTTCGTGAATGATTTTAACATCACAAAATTAGGCTAAAAATGACATGATACAATGTTGTTGTAAAGTGAATTCTAAACCAAGAATGACAGTGGTGCAAAATTTAATGTATTTGGTGGCACTAATTTTATAATAAAAAGGAATCCAATTAAATTATCCAAGTGTATGAATTTCTAGCTAGTTTCCTTTAGGCATATAAGAAATGGATTCTTTTAACAGATTTGCCTTTGCCCAGAATCAATAACTAATCAATAGAATTTTGGGAATAAAATTAAATGAAATGAAATCTAGTGGAGAAGATATTTCTAGCCATGGGCATCTTGCCAGAAAGTGTATTACTACAGTCATGAGGTTTCTCCTGCATGAAACTGTTTCAAAGCCGGGCATGGTGGCGCATGCCTGTAATCCCAGCACTCGGGAGGCTGAGGCAGGAGGATTGTTGTGAGTTCGAGACCAGCCTGAGCTACAAAGTGAGCTTAAGGCCAGCCTGAACTGCATAGTGAGACCCTGTCTCAAAAAGACAAAAAAAAAAAAAGAAACTGTTTCAATTGTGCTGCCCTCTGCTTACCTGCCCAACATCATAAGCTCTTTATTGTGCATGAAAGTATCTAGAAACCTTCAGATTAACTGTGCTATTTCATTGTTATATTCAAGATCACTTGATTACACATTTAAAATCCAAAGTGAGAAAACATATAAACAATGTCTTTCATTCACTTCTGACATCGAAATTTGTATTTTTAATTTGATAGTAAGCACTACTGCAAAGTGTGTATGATGGTGCAAGGCTTATTTCTATGACTTAGTACTTTAATCAGGAATAGGATTGTCATCAAGTTAGTTAAGTACAAATTATGCTACTGTTGAGTCGAGTACTTAACTCCCTGTCCCGTGGAACCATAGATACTTTATGTCCACTCTTCCTGTTTTCCTTTCCTCATCTGAAAAAAATATAAGGTAGAAAAAGAAAAATGATACTTTAGGAAAATCTGGTCTCTTATGGGAAAACAGAAAATTCAACCTGGCTTACAAGGTGAAAGAGGCAAAAAGTGAAGGGAATAAGAGAGAGTGACTTGCCAAGATCACTAGCAATCTGTTTTAAAGCTAAGTTGCAACAGGAAGGAAGCTGAGATTTCAAATAGACCTTTAATGTTAAGAATCTAATCCAAACTCTATTACGGAGTATTGTGATGGTAATGACATGTTGCGTGGGAAGTAGTGGTTTTACTTGGAATGGAGAGAGAAAGAAATTTGCTGTGATTGATGTACCATATGAGGGTCAAACCACAAAATCACTGACTTGCTGACTATCCAGCTCTGTGAAATTGCGTTGCTTATTTTCCTAAGAAGTCCAAGTTTTGAATATATGTATATGTGTTTTTGAGACTACGTCATGAGTTGATCACATTTTCTTTGGGCGAGAGGGTGGTATAGTTAACATTAGACTCACATTCTACGTGTTTACAACAGGACACTATTCTGAATTAGAACCATCCACCTCACCCTGGTAGTTGAAGACCACCCAAGTGGTCTTTCATGGTTGCACTATTTCCTATAGTTTAGCAACAGGCTGTTGAAGGTAGCTAATGGAAGATTATGTGTCACCAATCCAAGCATTTCACAATTTGGCTTGAGATCCAAAAGCAACAAATGTAAGACTATTATGTTCAGAGAGTTTATAAGAACTATCAAGACGATTAAATATCCTTTTAATATCTCATATTCATTTTAACCTTTCCAAACAAGTTCAAGTATATAAACACATTTGAGGTTGAGCCATAGCAGTAGCTTGTACCTAGTGAAGAAGGTTCTAGAATATCTCTTCTGAGGGAACTAGGGGTTTAATAAAGAAAGTGCAAGATTCTTCTAAAGGACAATGACCTCAGCTCTCCAGCTCTCCAGGGATTAGGAGAAAAATATAAACACACATTTCTCAATGTAAGAGTGTTTCATTTTTCCAGGTATTCTAAAGTTCTGGCAAAATGAAAGCCACCAAAGTAAATAAAAATGTAGGTTATAATTTTACTTTTTTGGAAAGAATAATTATGACTTTAGTGAAAAAAGAATGCTTAATATGAAATACATTTCTCTTGAAGAGAGACTTAAAATTAGGTCTGAGGCCCTTTCAATTTTTTTCAGCAGTCTTTGGAATTTCTTCTTATTATCAGCTCCGAAAGAAGAGCCCTTATAGAATATGCTGTTTGGGGCCTTTCTGAAGCATCATAACAATTTCTTTCTAAATAATTTAAAACAGGCATGAATATAATGAATTATAATGGAATAAAAAGCAATAAATCTGAAAAGTAATTGGTGTTTAATTAATTTTAATTTCTTTTGAGCCATGAAAAAACAGTAGAGAACTTGCCATTTAGTACTTAATGAAACAAAGCAATAATCTTGAAGTATTCAATTTACTGTTAGTAGACATTCAATTTGAAAAGCTTGAAAAAGAGTTAATAGCTCAGTTCATCTTTCTCAACCATAGTTCTTCAGCTGAACCACAAAATATGGTGAATTAAACATAATTTTGACAAATCTTACCAAAGGTGGTACACACTAGCACTATTTTCATTACAGGGAAGAGGTTATTCCATTACCTCTATTGCAATGTTTACAATCTTAGCCCTTAGTTTTCTCCTACAGATATATTGTATTCAATTTTTTTAATGAGAATACTTATACTTTACCTGATGTTCTCATCTTGGTCTCCCTAGGCATTATTTTAAATAATAGTGCAACATACTATCTATCATGATACTTGGAGAGCCCATTACCATTTAATATATGTTAAGCTTTTTGGCACAGTAAAGACACAGGAAAGATAAAAAGAGGCTTTATTGACTCTGAGGCCATGGAGCAGAGATGGGGGATCCTGTGACCTGAAACAAAGGAAGGCTGAGACTTTGTAGACTTTTACTAGGGATGGAGTTTGAAGGGCAGTTTCAGTGACACATGAGAAGCTGACTGAGGCCTCCCTTGTGTGTGCAGGGTAGGTATCTGGGACTGGTGTGTGGAAGAAGAGAAAGTGATCATTGTATAGATAAGCTGTTGTTTGTGGGCTTCAGCCCTGCTGATGACCACCACAATAATTCAGCAATTTATACTTGGACTGGAACCTATTGTTATACACACTTGTCTCTTTCATTTTTATAGCACAACACTCAAACTCCACACCTAAAGTCAATGTCAAAACAAGGAAGTGACGTGTTAGGAGTGCTATAGGCACTGAATCCTCTCACCTCTCCATCTACAATGATTTCAGTTGGCCCTCTCATGCTCTCTCTGAACAAAACTTTCCTATGAACAAATTTTGTTTTGCTCAATATATATGAAATTCCACTGGTCCCTAAGTCAATGTTAATAAGCAGATAAGTCCGACCCAAGCCACATGCTTTGCCAACTCACAAGAAACAGAAGGCATGTCTCTTGTAATCAGCACATTGTGAGAAATCATTCACTAGTCCATAGCTTTCTGACTGTAGAATTAAGTAAGCCCAGGCACAATTAATTCACTGATAATTATTTATCATAGTGACCAAAAACTTGACATTAACAGTTTAAAGAAAGAAATATTTAACTTGGATTACAGTTTCCGAGTTTTCAGTCTATGGTGAGTGGATCCCATTTCTGGGATCATGATGAGGTTGAGCATCAAAACAAATTGATATGGTAGAGAAAATTCCTTCCTTGGGCAGCTGAGTGAGAGGAAAAAGCCAGACAGGAAGGGGCTAAGGACAAGATGTAGAACCAAAGTCAATATGACCTCCTATGAACTCATCAATGAGTGAATCCATTGATGAAGTTTGAATCCTCATGAATGACATATTTAAATATTTATTCAGATGGAAACCAATCCTGCCACAAAATGACTTTTCTAGAAGGCATTTTGGATAAGAGACATAATAGGCATCCACACTTCTCAAACATTAGTAATCTGGTAACTATAGAGGAAATTTCTATGCTACTAGCTATATTTCTACAAACTCTACCTTAGTTGAAGAGTTTTAGTTTTAGGTAATGAAATTATTTTAGGGAAAATTGCGAAGGGAACTATAATTTTCAATATTTACAACAAAATAACTACTCAGCCTTGACGTACAGATCTAATAAAACAAATATACCTGAAATGTGAGGTGAAAATTCAAAGAAGAAAAAAGGAAAATGAAAATGTCAGGGTCTGGGAGATGGCTCAGTGGAATAAGCGCTTCCTTGGTAAGTGTAAGAGCCTGAGTTCAAATCCTGGTTTGGCCAAAAAAAAAATGTGTCACTGTTTAAATTATGGGAATATTTTTACTGATGGTCTTGTTATAAATATGTTTGCCTATAGATTCACAATTCTGTGTGTAATGTGATCTGGAAACATATATCAAAACAGAAAATAAAGTAATTTCTAACTTGATATTTCTTTCTTAAAGCTCTGCCTTGCAGACAAGAGGGAGCAAATCTACACACAGTTCTATTTGTTATCATTATTATTATCATCATTAGTATAGTAATATAATGATACCAGGGGTTGGACTTAGAGCCTTCACACTGAATTACATGTCCAGTGTTTGTATATTTTATTTCTCGACAGGGTCTCCCTGAGTGGCCAAATTGCCTAGGCTGTACTCAAACTCACAATTCCCTGCCTCAGCCTGCCACAGTGCTGGGATTATCAGATGCACCACAATGCCTACTTATGTCAACACATTTACAGTTTACAAAAAAGGAATAAGTATTTGAATCAAGTATTACGGTATTATGACCAAAAGATAGGGTGGCTCCACCAAGGGTGCAACTCTCTGACTTTTAAAATGCATCCTACTGAGTCTTTGACTGCAATGGATTTATATAAGAAAAAGATTTTCAGAGTTAGAGAATGGAAATGGAAAGTGAAGATTATGAAATAATACCTATGGTAATATAAAGAAACTCAGTTGATCTCCTATGGTTTGTTTCTGCTACGGCCACATTGAAGTGGTTTGTATTTTAAGAAGCACGGGTACTCAACTTACACAATTATTTATGATCAGTCCTCATTTGCAAATTTAAATGTCCGTCACTGCAAAAAAAAAAAAAAAAAAAAAAAGTTCTTCAAGTGTAGGTCAGTGGAGCATGCACAAGACATATTTAGTCTTTGTTTCCAATTTATTAGAACAATCAAGGTAATGGAACAGGAATAACTGCAACTGACTAATTTTACTTTTTTCAGATTTGGAGAACCTAGAATATGGGTGGAAATCTGAAATATAACAAAAATAGTGGAAGATGTCTGAAAAAATTAATTATCAGTTTTGAAAGTGTAATTCTTAAAATTGATCAACGATTTTGAAGTTGAAATCTAGGTTATGTGTGTGTTGTTGAAGAAGGTGTACTTACATGACGATAATATGAGTTTACCTTATACATCTTTATACTCCACTTAATAAAATTTCCCAATTTTAGTAGACAAACACGTGTTACCAACATACAGTTATTTGTAGGTTGTGCTAGAATTATTATGCCCTGCAAGTATTTGCTTAAAATAACTAAGTATTTCATTACAAATTACTAGCATTATCCCCCAAAGTATTTGGAAACAAATCAAAAGCTAAATGATTGCTCACTTAACTTTATAAAAGAGTCTCAAACCTTAAGTAGCTAGAATCTGATATTTTTGGCCCTTTAAAATGAAGAGTTCATGGGCTGGGAAGATGGCTCAGTAGAATAACCACTTCCCTGGCAAGCACAAGGTCCTGAGTTCAATTCCCAGTTCCACAAAAATAAATAAATAAATAAATAAATAAATAAATAAATAAATAAACAAACAAAATGAAAGATTTCCGGGCTGGGAAGATAGCTTAGTGGTCTAAGTGCCTGCCTGGCAAGCTCAAGGACTCTGTTTCTAGTCCTGTTACCACATGCAGTGCCAGTCACCAAGACGGGGTGTAGTGGCACATGCCTGTAATCCCAGTTCTAGGGAGACTGAGACCTTGTATCAAATACATAAATAAATAAAAGATTTTTTTAAAAATGAAGAGTTCAAATTTTGACTCCAAGCTGGATTATTCACTTCAAAACACACATTTTAAGCATCATAGAACTTTAAAGGTAAGAAACCTTGAGGCACCAAGGACTTGGAGAGAAAGGAAACAGTGAAAGTGCTACTGTCCCCCCAGAGAGACTGGCTTGACCTTAAGTCACTGATCTTTAAGGTTAAAAAGCAGAGAATTCCAAAGGATCTTTCAGCTCCATAGCAGTATAAGCCACACTTAAAGAGTCAAGACCCACTGAGAAGTGCGTACACTGATAACTTTCCCTAGCTTTTAAGACATCTTAGCAGTAAGAAATAAGTTTAAATTCATCAATACATTTAGCAAGCTGGAGCATGTGGCCCTGAACCAGATCTCAGTAAACTTAAAGGGACTGATAACACAGAGAATGTATTCTCTCACCAGAATTGGGCATCAGTAATAATAATGTACCTAAGAAAAAGAGAAAAATTGAAAATTAAGCAATATACTTTTCAATAGTCCATGTAAAATTAATAAAGAGATTAATTCAAAATATTTTAAATAAATGGAATGCAGATTAAGCAACACTATGAGGAATTTTTGTTCCTTTTTGTTGATTTTAGTTGTTTTAAATGTAGATGATCTAGTACTTAATAGTGAGACTACTCTATAATTTTGAGCTTTACTATAAAATAATCAAGGTTGTGGTAATCGTCAGACATAATGATTGAAAAATTCAACAAGGAATAAAATTAAGTGTCTAGAAATAAAATCACACTTACATGGTCACTTAATTTTGATAATAGTACTAAAGTAATTCAATTGAGAAAGGAAGCCTTGACAATGATGGAGAGATGATGAATGTATTTTCATATGGAAAAACTGAACCTCAATCCTTACCTCATATCACAAACAAAAAAAAATTACATTTCAGCAAAGGCCTAAATATAAAAGTCAAAACCATATGATTCTAAGGCAAAATATAAGAAAATATATTATAGACAAATATTTTCTAGATACATGACCAAAATGATATTCACAAAAATGATCAATTGACCTTCAGTAAAATTTAAAATGTTCTGTATATATATAAAAAAAAAAAATTACAAGAGAACAAGAAAGCTAGACTGGAGAAAATATCTGCAGTGTTCCTTACAGAAACCCAAAATCTAGAACACACAAAAAATTATGACAATATATGAAAATGATCTTATTAATCAAATCACATTTTATTTTATTTTTTAAAAGACAGCACAATAAAATTAAAACAAAAATTTGCAAGTGTTACCGAATTTCAATTAACAAAGTAATATGAATTTCACATTACTTGTTATAATACATAGTGTCCTCTTCCAACCAGTTGTTTGCATTGCCGGATATATGCATGGAAAATTAGAAGAAGAAAGAAAAAAGAAAGGTTTAAGAAATTAAGAACAGAAAAAGTGCAATTGATAAAGGGAATGAAATAAATTATCTCTCATTTTCATAGATCAACAGAAATGCACAGTACAGTTGTCCAAAAAATCCTGCTTACATATATAGATAAATCTCTTTCCTCACTTCCTCTCTTGTCCTGAGAAAATGGAATGAGGTTATTTAAAAGAAAGAGTTATTGAATCAAATGCACATTTTATAAAAGAGGCACATAGATGACCAATGTACAAAAGTAACTATAACTAGCTATCAGGAAAAACGCAAAGTAAAGCCATGAGGTATAACATATCCACAAGAACGGCAAAAAAGGAAATGAAAATGAAAAAATTGGTGTGGTTGTCCAGAATTGGTGTAGTCAATTCACTGCAACTGGGGTAGTTAAGTATCATTGGTAGGGATATATATATATATATATATATATATATATATATATATATATATATGTATAATGCTATAAAGTTGAAATATTGCACTATATATAAACAATTCCACACCCATGTATTTTCCCCAAATTAATGTACAAACTGTTCACAGCATCTATATTTGTAAGACCCCAAAATCAATATGATCATAAATAAATATACTACGGGATATTTACAGAATGGGTTGTTCTGAGCAACAAAGAGGAAAGGATTATTGGCATGCACTCAAAAAGAAAGATGAATTCCAAAGGCACACTGATTGCAAGAAGACTGAAATAAAAGATCAGAGTGCTACAATAAACTAAAGTAAGGTAGTGAGAAACTGAGAATATTGACTCATGCTTGACGGGTACGGTTATATGTGGGAACATTCTTTGCTGTCTATGAGTATGGATTTTTTTGAAAACTGAATTCATGTAAATTTTCATTCATTTCAGATAATGAAATTTGTACAAAAGTAAAATTAAGTTCATGAAGAACTCTAGTGACAGAAAAGCTAAGACATTTGGGAAAAGTCACTAATGTTTATAATTTACTTTGAAATGAAGTCAAAGGAAAAATAGTTGCTACATAGACTTACAATATTGATAAAGAAAGTATAGCAAAACACTTTACTACAGAGCTTCGTAGTCCAGAATTTTCTCAGCTTTTCTAGATGCTTGAAAATTTTATAATTAAATGTTTTTAAAAATCAGGAAAAATTTTATTTGCACACACACAAGAAATGATCAATACTATACTTCACTGAACAAATTATTATTAAAAGAAATGGTTGAGACATAAAGAAAACAACCTAAACTGGAAAGGCAGAAATTCAGGAAAATAAGGAGGAAGTTGGAAAGGCTGATATTTAGGCAAATCTATATTATTGACATAGGTTCCCTTCCTCTTTGCCCACACATAGTGTAAAATCATACAATAACAATGTAAACAGCAAACTAGTTGGAAAAAAGTTTAAAAGTTCCATGGTGCTAGCATATCCTGAGTACCAACATTAATTTATAATGGAATGAATCAAAGCTGCCCTGTGTAATATTTAAGCTAAACTCTGTACAAGTTTCTTAGAACATAATCAAGTAATCAGTGTGTGGCTTCAAACCACAAAAACGAATTCGGTCACAATTATAGTGACTAGATGATCACAGTCAAGGTTTTGGTGGAACCATACTCCCTTTGAAGACCTCACTTTCACTAGGAAGAGTCGTTGAGTCTTCCAGCTTCCGGGGGCTCCCAGCAATCCTTCATGTCCTTTCACCTGGAAATGCATCACTTTGATGGCAAGCCTCTACTGTCTCCCTCTGCATCCCTTCTTCTTTGTACATGGACAATAACCATTGACCTTAGGTCTGCTCTCATTGTAAGGATTTAGAACTACCAAGAACCTATTGTTAATAAGGTCATAGTTTGTGGTTCTGGATGAATTTTGAGGAAACAGGGTTCAAATTACTTGAAGCACAAAATGTCAGGAAAATAATGCATAACATAAAGCATAGAGAGATATAAAATGCTTGTAAATCCAAAATAAGCAAAGAAAGAAAATTAAAAGTTACATTGAATAAGCAGACAAAAACAACTACAAGAAGGCAGAAAATTTGATACTTTAATATACCAGTTATATTGAATGGATATTGACTAAACATTCATTTTGCAGGCTAGAAAGATGGAACTCAACTTTATGTTACCTGTAAGAGACTAATAGGAAAATTAAGAAATGTTTAAAGGGTAAAGAAAAAGTAAAGTTACATGAAGAGTATTAAGAAGAAACCTGAACTTGTAGTAAAATTAGAAAAAGAATACTAAAGTTCTTCACTTTAAGCCACAAAGAATTATTGGTGGCAAACAGAAATGATCAACAGTGATGAAAGAGTTGAATCATAAGGAAAATATAACAATTCTAAATTTATAGCCACATCATCATGTAACTTTAAATGTATATAAACGAAAGTTTAAAGAACCACAACATAGAAACATTCACAATCTACATGTCTCAGTAAACAGTGGAGAAAAATAACAGGCAAAAGATAGAAATTGATAAAACACAAGTAATAAATTTGAATAAACTGGCATTTAAAGGACACTTAAATAGCGCTCACATTATATTTTTTTTTTCAGTGCACTTGGAACACGTAAATCTATCAGCCAATTGCAGTGCCACAGCTGTGGTCCAAAACTTTCAAAGTATTAAAGTCATCCATAAGATGAAAATGAATAGACTTGAATAAAATGAGACATCAATAACAAAAGGTAACTAAAGGCAGGCATGGTGGTACACTCCAATAATCCTAGAACTTTGAAAATCTGAGATAGAAAAAGTTGCTGTACAAGCCTAGTCTGAGCTATTTAATGATTTAGAAAGAATTTGTCTCAAAAAAAATTGTATAAAGGTCTAGTCAGCACAAAACCCCTAGGTTGAACACATACTACCACCACTCCCAATAATAATAATAATGATGAGAAGAAAAAGAAGAAGAAGAAGAAGAAGAAGAAGAAGAAGAAGAAGAAGAAGAAGAAGAAGAAGAAGAAGAAGAAGAAGAAGAAGAAGGAAGAAGAAGAAGAAGAAGGAAGAAGAACAAGAAGAAGAAGAAGAAGGAAGAAGAACAAGAAGAAGAAGAAGAAGAAGAAGGAAGAAGAACAAGAAGAAGAAGAAGAAGAAGAAGAAGGAGAAGAAGAAGAAGGAGAAGGAGAAGGAGAAGAAGAAGAAGAAGAAGAAGAAGAAGAAGAAGAAGAAGAAGAAGGAAGAAGAAGAAGAAGAAGAAGAAGAAGGAGAAGAAGAAGAAGAAGAAGGAAGAAGAAGGAAGAAGAAGAAGAGGCAGAAGAGGAAAAGGAAGAGGAGGAAGAAGAGGAGGAGGAAGAAGAGCAGGAGGAAGAAGAAGATAAGCAGAATATTCCCAGTCATTCAGAAATTAATAAAGGAACTATAAATAATGAGTTCAAGAATACATATAAGTAAAAGTTAAGTAGTACAGTATTTTGAAATGAATAACAATAACATGACATTAAATGTGTGTCTCACAGATGAAATTATGGGAATTAGAATGAAATACAGTCTTTTACTTATTAGTATAGGCTAGTAAATCAAAACAACTGAGGCCAATAAACAAGAAAGCAAGAAAAGGAAAAATGCAACAAAAAGGCAGAAATTAATAAACTAGAAAACAAACACTTAATAGAAAACAGGATTAAGAGAGTAAGGAATTAATAAAATTTATAAGGCCCTGGCAAAGTTGAAAAAGAAAAGAGGAAAACATGAATTATCAATGTCAAGGATAAAAACAGAGATTATTGGATTTTATTCCAATTAAAAGAAAAGATAATATTTGCCAACAAATTTTTTAAAGTTAACAAATAGAAAATTTTCTACAAAAACATAATTGGGAAATTGTCACAAAGATAATAAATTTATATAATTCTGTATCTGCTAAGGAAATTGAATCTTTAGTTTAATACTATCCTACCAATAAAATTCAAAGCCCAGATGGCATCACCAGTGAATTTATCCAAATTTTGCAAAAAAATAGAAAATAAAAAAGAGGAAAATTTTCCAGTTCAGTTTATGAGGCCAACATAACCTTGAAACAATGACCTGAAAGGAGATTTACAAGAGAGAAACAACAGGCCTTTGTCTCTCATGAATATATTTATAAAATTCTACTGAAAATATTATCACGACACGGCTTGCTATATTTAAAAATAAGAGCCATATTTTTATTCTATCAATGTAAGGTTCATTTCACATGTAAATATCAATTTATGCACTTAGCATATTCATAAAGAAATAAAATTATATGATCATCTTAATAAAAGAATCAGATTTTATACCATTCATGTTTGTACTGAAAAAGAAACTCTTAGCCAACCTGAAAGAGCAAGGGAACTGAGATTTTAAAATTTACAGAAATTTTACAACAAATAATTATCTCAAATGTGAAATAATTAAAAGTTTCTCCCTGGAATCTAGAATAGAACAAAGGTACTACCACCACCAATATTTTTTCTAATAATCTAGTTAGTGTAAGATGGCAATACAAAGTGATCAATATCAGAAATGAAAAAGAATGAATATGTCATATGCATACCATTTTATGTAAGTATAGAATATCATCACAGGTTGTAGTCAGGAAGTGACTACTCTAAGTTTGTTGGATACAACATACAAAAATCAAGAATATTTGAAATAAGGTATCCCTAAATAAACAGCCTAAATAACAAGCTAAAGTCAAATTCAGTGCTTTCTGGGTGCTCCTAGAACTTATGTATCATCCCCAAAAGCAAAAACTGGAGAATGAATTGAATGAAGCATGGATCGTCTCAGTACAGCAAATCACACAGCTCTTCTAGGAGACATCAAATGAATTTAAACCCATGCAATAAATGCATGCCTCATGAATTAGAAGAGTTTTCCTTTCAAAACGCTAACAGGGCTGGTGACGTGCCTCAGTGGTGGGGCACTTCCGCAGCATGGTGGAGGCCCTAGCCCCATTCCAGCACAGCACATAAGCAAATACATACATGCAGTGTCGCCTGTGCCAAATATTTCTTAAATAGAGCCTTAAAAGTAACAATATAAAGAGGAGAATAAGTTGATATTCGGTCTACTATAAGTTGGACTGTATTGAAAGAATTTTGGTTAATCAAAAGTGGAAATAAAGACCAAAGGTAGGTAGACAATACCTATTTTATGTATATTCAATAAAGACACACAGTCAACATAATCCCATGAAAATTTCTTTTTATTTCTCTAAGCTTTGATAAAATATTTCCAACATTTATGTGGAATGTTAGGCATTAACAGCAGTATGCCAAGCAGCAAGGCAGTACCCCAGTATAGAAGCAAGATTAGCCAAAACATTCAAAGGATAAAGTTAAAAATTTTCCACCAAAAAAAAAAATTTACACCAACACACATTAAAATAATAGTAAGGAAACCTTTGTTTTTAAAAGTAGCTACTATTTTTAAGTCAAACAAATAAACCCCAGGAAAAGAATAGAATCCAGAAAATCTACTAATATATGCAGAGTAGAGTTATTACAAAAATGGCACTGTACGGTAAAACAACAGTATTATGTACAAATGTATTTAGTGAATTTATTTATTTTTTATTTTACAATGCTTTTATAGTCTAAAACTTTTAAAGATCCCTGAATGAGCTTTGGATTATAAATTATTACATCTAAAAATACATTACATCCTAGCACTCTGGAAATCTGAGACAGAAAAAGTTGTTGTATAAGCCTCTCTGATCTTTCTCATGATTTAGAGAGAGTTTGTCTCAAGATAAAATAAAATTGCATGAATTATTGCATCTAAAAATATTTTTGATCTAGAAACTATGGATTTTCCTAAAATAGGAATAATATACTTATTATACCTCAACATGGCACATTTGGTAAAAAATTATATTTTCCAAAACAAACAAAAACTAAGAAGCTTGGGGCTGGCCAAAAATCTCAGACGACTAAAGCACCTGCTTAGGCAGATGCAGGGGCCCAGAGTTAGATGCCCCTGCCGTGCCAGGCACGCTGAGATGGAGACTGAGACTGGGCATGGTGGCACGCGCCTGTAATTCCAGCACTTGGGAAGCTGTAAACAGGAGGATCACTAGGAGTCCATTCTACACAGTGAGACCCTGTCCACTCTGTCCACCCTGTCCTAAATCCAAAAAAAAAAAAAAAAAAAAATCCAAGAAGAAGAAGCATGAAAATTAGTCTTGTTTTCTATTTCTGCACAACATTTTAAGCGTTGGCCTAGAAGAAGATAGCCGGATACTCATTTCTGCTTCTGCTTTCAGGTTACTGAGTTGTAATATGTCATAAAGGTTTTGGAAAGCCGCTCTGTATCCCCATGAGAGATTAAAAGACGATCATCATGCACTACATGAAAGTGGGCTTGACCTTGAAAGATAACCTGGAAGCCTACTGGGGAACCTAGAATTTCCCGAACCATGTTTTAACAACCACTGAGCTCAGAAATTTTAAGATTTCTCTTTGGTAATGTCACTTATTTAATTTTTCTAACAATTTCATGTCCATTTGATGAAAAAAGTATTTGTGAGAAATTTTACTTGTAATATTTATAATAGGAATTATTTGAGTACAGTAACACTGTCTGAATAGTTTTAACCACTGGGAGTTGGCAAAATTTCACCTGATGGCTGGATGACTGTTGGTTTGGTATGTACTGTGCACTAATTATGGCTTTATAGTTTTTAGGGATTTTTAGAATTATGCATATACACAAAAAGTAAGTACCAAAGATTAGTGATGCACAAAGTCTAAATACTTACTAGCTGGTTCTTCACAGAAGATTGGTGCTGATCTGGCTAATTGCAATTCTCATATTGACCTACCATGTATATTTTATTATGTTTTCCAAGTTATAAAAAAAAAGTTTTTTTTTTCTTTTTTAATTTTTTTTTCTTTCTATATTTCGGGCAGGGTCTACGAGGTCTCACTATGTAGATAACGGCTTCTTGTACTATGGACAACCACTAGGAAAATAACAAGGTAGAAAGTATTAATTATTGAATCTTTGATATAATTCAGGTATAAAAATAAGATACGTAACCAGCTACTCTCTCTTAATTTACTGATAAGAGACATCTGCTATAATAATGTCTGTAAGTATAATATGTATGCACCTTGTACGGTACCAAAACATTATGAAAACATTTTACAATGTGTTAATTTATCGAATCCATCTTGTTAAGGTGTCTTAAAACTGTCTCATTGATATTTGTACTTCAATAAAATAGAAAATAAATACACAAACAAATAAATAATAAATAAATAAATAAGACTTGCAGTGATTCTCCTGTTTTCAGCCTCCCACGCGCTGGGATTACAGGTGCACACCACCATGCCCAGTTTCAATTGTTGTCTCCGTGAGGCCCCAGGGGAGGGGGCCTGCATGGCAGGGGCTTGTGGTGAATCGAACTCCAGCCACTGTTCTCTGCCTAAGAAGGTGCTTTAGTCCACTGAAATTTTTTTATTTTCCAAAATGAACGAGTTTTCTGGCTTTTTTACTGAGTTTTGCATTTCATATCTTAGCAAATTGAATTTTGTGAACTATCATCATTGAACTGTAGGTCTTCTGATTTTAATACTGCCAAATGTTTAAATTGTAGAAAATATTTATGAATAGATTGCATGCTTTAATACAATCTGAAAGTATTTGTCTTTAAGTAAGTGCATCTGGTTTATTCACATTTGTCATAGGCACCATATTTGCTCTTTCCTTGATCATCTCAATGTATCATCCTAGTTTTTAAAATTTACTTTCTAACTCTGACCATCTGCAGCACATGCTTTGATTTGCTCAATCCCCTGCTAATTTACAAAGCACATGGCCCACTGTAATACAATTAGGGGCTACTAATGTCCATGCACATATCTGAAGCAAAACATGAAGAATGAAACAATCTGTTCAAGATATCTATGTAAGTGAGAAATAAAATGGCAGTAGCACCTATAAATTGGGTTAACGTCTCTGCAAACCATTTATACAGACCAGCTTGTTTCCTCCTGTCAGCCATCTCTATGGGTAGGCTCCTCACAGAGATGAGAGCTCTTGGGACGTAAATGAGTTTTTTGTTTTTTTCGGTTGCACTGAAAGCAAGATCTGCATCGGCTGACAGTGACGCCGTCCTCGGTCTCCATACTGTACCCTCGGCTCTTCCTGAGCCAGATAGTCTGTCCCAGAGAGCTCAGAGACAGATCTTCAATTCCTGAAATCTTTTCTCACAAGCTGCTCAGCCCAGAAAGAGCTATAGAATAGGATGGCAGATCCAACACTCTCATTAAAGAGACAACTGCAGATTCTTTTGAGATATTGAATAAAGACACAAAACCCCAAGAAAATTTAGATGGAAGCTAGGTTGGAGCTAGAAATAAGTTATTCTAAGCTCCCAACTGACAAGTGTCCTTTAAATCCCAAATTCAGCCTACATATCTATGTGACCTCAACTATCTTCTTGGTCAATTTTCTGTTCAGATTAAGACATTTAAATTTATAGTGCATATATATGTTCAAGATCTCTGCTTCTTGGTCTGCTATTTGTTTTATAATATATATAGTTTTCTTGTTTTTCTCTTTCAGCCCATAACTTTCTCAGGAATTATATGTGCCAAGCTCATTATACATGTTCTCAGCTGAGTTCCCCTTAGAAAACTTCAAAAACTAAAGAATAAGTGCTGTTAACATATAGTTTAGATTTTGTCATAAAATCAACCTGAAAGATGAAAGGACAAATTATATCATTTATATTCTTTGTCATTTGCTTGAATCATACAGAACTTTTTCAAACAGCCTACACTCTGCATTGATCCATGAAGATCCTTTAGTGGGATGGAAGAAATGGCACCTGAGAGGTTCTGACTCACAGCCTTGCTCACAGCAGTAGGCTGGTGTGACCCAGCAGGGGTGGGAATACAAGGGCTAGGCTACCCAGCAGGAGTACCCAGGCTCAGCCCTGGAAATCTGCATCTGGCCAGACGGTCAGGCTGCCTCAGGATTCATGTAAGCAGCCACGGAGACTTCTAGCTGCTGGCTTTCTACTCTCTGTCTATGTCTCTGTCTCTCTGTCTCTGTCTTCCTGTCTCAGTATCTCTCTCCAAGCCTCTGTTTCTGTCTCTTTGTCTCTGCTTCTATCTCTCTCTCTTTCTCTCTGTCTTTCTGGTATCTCTGTCTCTTTTTCTCTCTGTCTCTCTCCCTTTCTCTATTTCCCTCCCCCTTCCCTCCCTCCCATCTTCCTTCCCTCCATTCCTTTCTCTCCCCTAATTGATGAGAGAGAATATCTGAATATTTTAGGATTATCTATACAAAAGACCTTAAAACTGTACATCACACACAGTAGCTATGAATGACCCCTATTTTAAGAGACAGAAAAAGCTCATGGGAAAAGATAAGGGATCCGGTTTGGTTCCTCCAATCCTAGCTGTGCCATTTACAAGATGTGAAATTTGTGTCTCACTTTCCCCATGCATAAGGGAATTAGCAGTATTCTCTGTACAAGTTTTATGATGACTGCAGAAGTTAGTATATGTAAACTACTCCATACCCCTAAAATAGTAAACATTTAGTACAAGTTAGCCATGTCATCAACTTTACATTTATTTTGCTTCTGCATCTCCACTTCCCTCTCCTCTCCTGCCCTTCTCTCCTGCCTCATTTTCTCAGTTAGTTAATTATGTTGTCTTTGTAAGTTGCTTCATATCTTTGGAGAAACAATATGGTTATAAAAATACATTCTTGTGATGATAAAATACATGGAAGAAAAAAAGAAAGGGGAATTTTGTGTGTGGAATTCTTCAAGCAAGAATTTACTAATTCTGTTTAAGTAACTTCATAGGCTCATTAATATTCTGATCTGAACTTCAGGGTCCTGAGCACTTCTGAAAAAAGTGAGTGTGGTCCACTGAACAACAGCGCTCTGCTTCCCAGGGCATCGCTCCCATCTCTGGCTAGAGGTTCTTGTCTTTACCACCGTGCATCTTCGTAATCCACCTCCATCTCGAAGCAACCAGGAACACTCAGTGTCTTCTCTGCACAGGGCAAAGTAATCAGCACCAGTCTGCATAGGGCTGTGACCTGGAGGAAAGTCTCCCTCTGTGCACCTCCCCCATCTGCATCCCTATCCCAGAATCACCTCCTCCTCTCAGCTCCTCGTGTGCCTTTAATACAGCACACAAGTTGAAGAGATGACAGAGGCTCTTACAGTTGACTGAATTAGTTTGCGGCTGCAATGGATTAAAATTTAAACAGCACCTGCAAGTAGCTCTACAGAGTAAGAGTCAAAATTAATTACAGTTTAAAATACATTTTGCCTGCTTCCACAGAGGGGTCAAGAAAGGTAGAAAAGTAGTTCTAATAAATCTTTGGGAAGTCGTGTAGACTGTGATTAGCACCATTCTAGGTTCATGGTATCATGGATGTGGGAGATTTAATGTTGTAGAAATGAGCCAGAGTGCTGGGGGTTGCCTCTAAAGCTGGATGTTTCTCTTGGTGTGGGTGTCTTATTTTTCATTTATTCTTATTTTTAACTTTAAATAATGCATGCTTGCTGGACAGAAAGATTATATCACTGTGAAGAGCTGACGTACATATACAATACATTTTGATTTTTTTTTTTACCACCTTACCCTTCCCTCATTGTCCCTCCCTCCTCTTCTTGGTTCACTTTTGCAGGTCTATCTCCTTTTGCCTATTGTCTATCTTTTGTTTTGCTCTTCATTTATGCTCTGGGGGTCTCATATAAGAGAGAGCGTGCAATATTTAGGCTTGTGTGCCTGGTTTATTTCACTTATGGCCTCAAGGTGTAACCTACACATGCCTGAAATTTATGAGTTTAAGCAAATCGTTAATCTTTATACTTCACAAACTATCTTCATTTCTACAAAATGAAGAGACATCTTAAGAAACCCTCTTTCTGTGATTTGACCCTTATAAACTATGCATCACAATTTAGTCATATAGTTGTTAAGTTGATTGACGTATTTTAAAGAAACACTTGAAACTTTTTCTGAGCACCTCATCC
Organism: Ctenomys sociabilis; assembly: GCA_004027165.1. Classification (NCBI taxonomy): domain Eukaryota; kingdom Metazoa; phylum Chordata; class Mammalia; order Rodentia; family Ctenomyidae; genus Ctenomys; species Ctenomys sociabilis. The sequence continues at coordinate 27,401 of PVKA01008853.1, forward strand.
CTCCTTCCCTTAATTTCCAACTCTGTAACAGCTTTAACTCTAAGAATAGAACATGGCATTAAAATGAGCTATATATTTCTGCATTTATACAGAAAAATTCTTCAAGTGGCTTTATTTGCTCACATAGCTAGATATTTAGCCCTTTAATTTCAATTCAATAATTCACCTGCCTTTTTCACCTATGAGACAGTATATATCTGATTTTTTAATTACAGTCACAAAAGACACCATTGCAACTGAGCTTTGCTTTTTACTGGGAGTCCATGTTCATTTTCCTTGCAAGCTTATACATGAACAATGGCAACTAAAATAAGAAGATCAGAGTTCCTAAAAATAGATGCAGGTATAGTTCCTTCTACTTAATCCACACAGTTGCAATTCTTCTTACAAGTATTAAATGAGTGTTGTATTTGATCCTTAAAAGAATTTCTTGATTTGATTCTCTTTCCAAATTATTGTCAAGAGAAAATACCAGGGCTACCTGAAGGTTGAAGAATAACTCAAAAGCATATATTGCTCTTTCTCCTCTTGTAACTGCCATTTGCTAACTTCCCAATTAATTCTTCACACCCGCCCTCCTCCCACCTACACACCCTTGCATACGATCTGTCTTAGTCATTTGTCACTATCTACTAGAAGCAGTATAGTAGCACCTTGATTAGCATTCACAGTAATTATTTCACAGATCCTTAGTGAAGTGTACTTATTTTTTTCCAGTAAATTTTCAGGGTTGCTTAAGGTCAAGCCCACTTCAGTCCAAAAGGAGCTGATCAGTGAACACCTTATCCTAAGATCCTGAAATCATCCTGTGCTTCATCAAAGCCTGATTTAATTTCTCAGCTGAAGTTCTATGTGGAAGGGTAACATGGAAGGGGTCATTGCTTAAAAGGGTGTGAGATCTGGGAAGATTTGCTAATCACTGATCCAGCAGCACAGTTCGGATACGTAGAAACGCTACCCTACAGGTAGTGTTTAGAAAGGTCTAATTCTCAAGTTAAAAAAAGGCTAAAGCAGATTTGATAGAAACTAAATTTTCCAAGGAGTTCCAATTCTTATATAATATTCAGTCAATATAATATGCCTGAAATATACAAATAGATGTGTGAGTAGACATAGCCACGTAAGAGTGTAGTTCAGCAATAACTGAACTACTGCAAATATGGCCAGGGAATCTCTCTTTGTTGTTGAGTGTGTTAAGTAGCAAACAGTTTAAAGAGGAGAAATGTATCTTATTTAATCTCCTACTTCCAGCCTCCACTACAATGTGTGGAAATGATCAATGAACACATTGTTGATCAAGTAATAACTGTAATAAATAAGTCTTGTAACCACTTACCATTATTGTGTTTAACATCACATTCAAGATAATGCTCCACGATACATAATTTTATATCCTTATTTTATCAGCAAAGAATGTCAGATTTAAAATAGCTATTTACTTGTCCTAGGTCTGTTCCCAGAGTCCACAGTCACTGGATCACTGAGCATAAATTTTAAATTACCTTCATGAAAGCTCTGAAAAACAATTATACATGTTTTCCAAAAGAGTTACACGTAGCCATTTGAAACTAATGGCTTTTGCCATTCTCACTTTAAAGATATAGTAGCGAAAGCAAAGGAGGAAAAAGATCAATTTCATAAGAAAGCGGCAAAGAATAGACTGAGAAGAATATCATGTTATAAGTTTTCTCTCAATACCTATCCCAAAAGTTTTAAATGAATACAATCTTCGCAGTCATATGCTATGCCTATTTTATTAATATAGTTTCTATTAATTACCATGAGGATTGGTAAAGATACCAGCAGGTGCCAAAATATGCAAACTTTTCAGTCTTTTGTATAAAATGGTATTTGTATATAACCACAATTTTCTCATATACTTTAAATCAATATTGATTACATATAATATCTAATACAATGTAAATGCTATATTAATACGTGTTGCTCTGTATTAAGGAATGTATGTATATGTCCAGCACAGACATGATTTTTCAAATATATATATTTCAATCCACAGATGGACAGTCCATGGATATGGAGACCTGACTGACATTGCTGTGTATCCAATTGTACTTTTCAGATTTCCCAGGGTTGCTGGCTTCACTTGTGCTCATTTTGGATCTCAGCTCGATGTGATCACAATTGAACAAGCAGCACTTTGTCACCTTGTATGAAGATCATACAGTTACAAATAGCAAACACAGCCCTGGGGAGATAGTTCAGCAGTCTAGGCACCTGTGGCAAGTGGGTTCCATCCGGGTACCATGCAGTGCTGGCCTTGCACAGAGCCGGCCACCAAAACTGAGCATGGTGGCTCATGCCTATAATCCCAGGGCTGAGGAGGTTAAAACAGATCACTATGAGTCTGAGCTGTGTAGTGAGACCCTGTACCAAACAAATAAACCTTTCTAAAAAATAATTGGGGCACTAACATGAAAGAAAGAAATACCAAGACCAATATTTTTCAGAATGGTGCCTAGTACCTACTTCTCATCTTCTATTATTTACCATCTCTTTAAAATTTTATTTTAAAGAGGAAAAAATTGTCATATTTCACATGCTGACAATTGGAACCCAAAATGGTCAGTCTTTATAAACTTCTGTTTGCTCTTCATTCATCTCAATAGCTTGGGAGAATACCCATGAAGTGCTAAGCAACCTGATTTAATATACAATACATAGAGAAAACAAACCAAAATCAAACAGCCATCTTTTGTTTTCACAGAAATAAAAGGCTTTCTGAAAGATCCTCCTTATAGTGTTTTATTGATATACACCATTCAAAAATGATACCCTATGTGCTCTCATGTATAGAGAAATAGAACACCTTGACTATACTCAGAAATCTGTACATTTGAATCAAAACTATTCTCTAAGATTCCTTTTGATTAAATATTTTTGTGATAATAAATGATTATATTCTCATTCTAGAGTTTGGAAAGTTTAAAAACAAGAATGAAGATATTGGAATAGCATGGCTATAATGTTTTTCAAAATTTGATTATTTAAAGTTAAATATCAGGCCAGCCAGATAGCTCAGCTGGTTAAAGTGTCTGCTTAGGCAGACACGGGGACCAAGGTTCAATCCCTAGTGTTCTGTGCTGGCCCTGCCCTGGTGAAGTGACTATGTGACTTGCTTAGACTGTGAATGAAACTGGGAGTGGTGGCACATACCTGCAGTCCCAGTACTTAGGAGGCTGAAAACAGGAGGATTACTAGGAATCTAATCTGTGTAGTGAAACCCAGTAGACCACATACTAACTTCATTTTTTTAAAGTTAAATATCTAAATTTTTCAATGGCAAAATAAAAAGTTGATAAAGAGTTAGATACTTTTGTTTTTAATCTGGAGGACTAAGGCAATCAAGTAAATGAAATTCAAAAAACACATGTAGTTCATAAAAATCAAGTATTAACAGAGACATATATAAGATGTATCTGCACGCTGTAGTCATTTGTGGCTTTGAAAAACCCAGCCACTGTTCTTAGCAGCCATCAGTGATAGCAGACTTGGAGCTGTTCATTCCTAGTAGCAGCTTATAGGAAACACCTAGCCTGGTATGGTACTTTGAAATATACAAAACAGTAATCTCATTATATAATGGTGCTAAGAAATGAAGTTCATCATCTTTTTCCAGAGATAAGGACAGTGAATTTGAGAGAGGCTAAATGGCTTTCCTATGGCCACGAGTCTAGTACACAATAAAAAACCAGAAGCTGTAACTTTTGACTCCTGAACTGGTGTCCACTGTGTTATGTTTGACTGCTTCCATGCAGCAGTGACTGTGATTTTCATGATAAAAACATTTATTGAGCTCTTCTTGAGTGCACAGGATTTTGCTCTAAGTGCCTTCTAATCATTGCTGCCTTTGTTAAGATGATGTAAGAATCCCAAGAAGCTTCACCATTCTGTGTTTACAAATATATATTTCCCTTTGGCATTGTGCAAAGTTATCACCTTCACGGTTCTGGAACCCAGAGAATTTATGCTAGATTGTGTGAAATGCCAGACAGAAGCATGGGAGCAGATGGCCACCCTCAGGCCTAGACAGGAGAAAGTGGCCCTGACTTGGAAGGAAAGATCAGTATCATTTCCCATAATAAAAAGAGGTGATATTGTCTGCCTGACTCAAACATTCCAAACATAGTAAACATAGAATTTCTTCCATCTTTTCTTCATTTACTATATCTGGAATTGCAGTTGCCTTTTAACTTGATTCTAGATAGACCCTAAGGACTAGTGATATTTTGTTAATTTTAAATTCCAGTTTCAGTTGTTTCTATGTATTTATTAAAGAGTAATGCATTCCATCAATGGCTAGTAGCTTTGAATATAAAAATGAAACCTGCTCTATAAAGTAACTGATTTTTTTCAATCTTTTTGTTTCTTGTCTAAAGAGTAGTAGTAGTTTTTAACACAGAATTTTCATTTGTATTCGACAATTGCTGTACATAGGTTCCAGGCTTCCAGCCCACCTTTTCAGCAACCAGTGTCACAGCAACAAGCTTCAGAGCAATGTCACTTCACTGTCCCCAGACTCCACTGCACACACACTCTCATTTCTTTTCTGAGACTTTTTGATCGTTTCATGAGATGCTTGTGGAAACCTGGCCAACACTCACACAACCTGGGTCTGCAAGAAAATCAATGCTCTTGATCAGTGTGGAAAAAGTGTGGATAAAAGTTCATCTCTCCCATCACTCAGTGGGAATTTCTGAGGCAAGTTCTGTAAGGCTTTTCCAAAGGTCCTGGTGGAAAGGCAAGGCAAATGCCCTCAAGGGGATCAGTCCTCTGCAATGGCTTGAACCCTGCTGTCTCCCAGCACCCTCTTCTGTTTGCTGGTATCACTTTCTAAAATAATCTGCCTCCATGTAGTCCCTTGGCTCCAGATCTGCTTTCTGGAGTAATCTCTGCTAAATTCTTGGGTATACAACTGACTGCACAAAGCAGACTGGTGTGATTCGGGTGCTAAATGCCCCCTAAAGCTGCAAGCGTTAAAGCTTTGGAGATGATAGAAACTTTTTTCTACAGAGTTTCGTGGGAGCTGAGTACTAAAAAGGAGTACTACAACCCTCTTCCTCTTCCTTTATTTAACTATTGGGCCAGTTTTGCCCTAACAAATCCTTATGCCATAATGTGCTTCCTTGCCCAATGTAACAGGTCCAGTCTATCCTGGGATGAAATCTTTAAGCATGTGACCCCAAATAATTTTTTCTCTGTAAAAGCTGATTATCTCAGGTGTTGTTATAGTAATGGATGTTGAACAACATAGACCCTGACAGTGGAATCCTGGATGGAGACTTCTCCCCAGTTAAATGGTGATAAGGACCATTCTGTTGATGTCTGTCTAGTGATACTTCTGGCTTGTAGTAACAACACCATTTCAAAGTTCTCTGGCACTGGAAGGAGAAGAGGTACAATTACAGATCAGTCCTGGCCTCTGATACTATATGATACTGGAACAGAGACAACTATAAATATGGTGGAATTGTTTGCTTCCTTTATTACTTTAAAATGATCCTTTTATAATATACAAATAAAATGGTGCAAAGTATCAGGAATCAACTGAAAACATGCTGTGAAGAGCTTGGTGGCAAAGACTTTGATGGCATTTTAACTGATCTTAATTTTGCAGCCATAAGTCAGAGTCTACTGAAAATCAGGCTGAAGACTTCATTATAAGGATACCAGAACACAAAGTGAATTAAATCTTCTTCCTCACTAGGATACTGATGGTGAAAGCAGGCCTCAGAAGAAAAGAGACAGAATGAACCATAGGACCAAAGATGAGGACCCTTGGTTGGATGAGTCTAAAAATGGTGACTTCTAAATTAGCTTGTGGGCTCTAGGCCAGCAAGGAGTGTCCTCCCCCTCCTCCTAGAGAATAGCAGTCTTCTCTTTCCTGGCGGCTTTCCAAAGAGCCCAGCTGGGAGAGGTCACCATCCTCAAGATCTCCGCTGACTCTCCTTGTTGCTCTTTGGATGCAGTGCACCTCTACCTGGGGAGACATTCAGGTCAATGAGGAGCTTGCACAGACTCTCCGAGAACTCAGACTCAATACTGTCCAGCAAGGGGAATGGCATAGTCATGGTACACCTGTTCACAATTTCTCTGCTTAGGATGCTGGCACTCTTTATTGAAAATGGGTTTCTTGCAGCATGAGGTAGTGGATGGTTGCTCTGAGATGCTGAGATTTCCCCTATAGACTGAAGAGGTGCATACAACCATTATAGAAGGAAATAAGTGTATACAAATTCCAAACTTAATTTTTGCCCTAAGCAACCAAAAAAAAAAAAAATCTCCAAATAAGGCATTGAAAGGTTTGAACATAACCCAAATCATTTTTAAAATGCATTGAAAAGTGAAAATATCAATATGAGAAACTTTGTAAAAAGAACATTTAAAATATACCTATATGAGTATAGGTATGTATATATATATATATATATATATATATATGCATAATATATAATGCATGCATTACACGTTGCTGCACATAAATCTATGAATTGCATCAATTCTCATAAAATACTCAGATGGGGTTAAGAATTATTATTTTCTTTTCTCTTTGTTTCTGGTTTTGGAAACTGAATCTGGGGTCTTCACACTGAGCTATATTTCCTGACCTTTTTATTTTCCATTTTTGTTTTTTATTTTCAAGAGCCTCACTGACTCTCCTAGGTGCCAGGCTGGCTTCCACCTTGCCCCTCTCCTGCCTCAGCCGCTCAGAGTGCAGGCATTACAGGCATGTTCCACCACACATAACTGATTTTTTTCCATTTCCACTGTTTCAGAACTTCTCTGTCTACTCTATAATTGAAAAGAAATAGGTGTATTTTCAGAGAAAGGCCCTCATTCTAGGGCTGATGCTGGTTCTCTGAGAATTAACTAAAAATTAATCTAGACTGTGACAATGCACAAAGAGTGAATTAAGTTGCTCTGTAGGTGATCATGCTTACTGTGATGGTGAATCTTACAGGCCAATTTGGCTAAGCTAAGAGAGGGCTGGTGAAGTGTAGCTGCTGGTTGTTTGTGAAGCAGCCTCTGGACAAGAAAAGCCTCTGGGTTTATAGAGTGAGTAGAGACAAGGGAGCTCAGGAACGTGAGTAGGAATCAAGGAGCTAACTGAGGGCCTGAGTCGAGCAAAGAGGCACTGGAAGAGGAAACGCTCTCTCTTCTGGACCTCAGACTCCCATCCTTCCTGCAGTCTGCCACGGATTCTTGGGCCTTCTGGATCCAGGATTGAGACTCAGGACAGCCTTTGGCCTCAACTGAGAGTTATGCAGTGGGCTCTGTGGCTTCCTTTCTCAACTGGACTATTTCCCCTGGAGGAGCCTTCCTGATACTCCCAGTTTCAGCTTTCTGTGGATTGTGAGACTTCTCAAGCCTCTTTCATTATGGAAACAAATTCCCATAATGAGCCCCATGTTTTTCCTCCCAGAGAATCCTAAGAGAGACATATGCATCCTTTAATCCAACTGGGCAGACAAAGTAGGCTGGCTGATTAGATTTCCTAGTTTTTCGACAGTGGCCCCAATTTGTGTGTTGTTCTAGCATAACTTTCAACAACATTCCATATTTCTTCCAGAAGTGTTGATCTAAATAGTAACTTAATGATTCCTCAACAGACTCAGATCTGAAGGCAAATACTACAGCTAAACTTTTACTGTATCCACACATTGAGTTGGTTAATTAAACAGACTTGAGTTACACCATCGAGAAACAGAACTAAACTAAGAACATTCCCTATATCCCACAGTTGTTATAAGAATTATATATACTGATTAATTAATCAGATAGTCGGCATAATGATTGGTTCACAGTTGCTGTTCAATAAGTTCTGGCCATTTTTTTTTTTTTTTAACTTTGGTCCTGATGTGATGCTTTCCTCATTTAAAATAGGTGGCACAGGAGCCGTTCCCCTTATTCTAAAGCAATATTCTGAAAATACCCCATTCATCCCCTCTACTTGCTGTTGCCACTCTCGGTCACCCGTAGGAGTACCCCCAGGTATTCGTAACTGAGCTCTCTTTCCCTTATCAGAGGTACAGCCGTTTGGCTTCTCTTCCAGTTCCTCTTCTAAGCATATCACTTTTGAAACAAACTCCATCGTTGCCCACTAATTGAAAACTAAATTTTGAACATAGCTTATCGTTAGAATTCACAGGAAGTCACATCCGTCACTCAGGGAGTGCCAAGAAGGGGGACGCTGGCAAGCTTCCTAATCTATCTTCTGTGCTCTTCTGAGTGGGCGTTTATACTTGAACACCCTGCGTGTTGGCCGGGAAGGCTTACCTCTGGAGGGGAGGTTAGTGAAATTGTAGCTGGGGGCAGATGACAGTGTGGAAGTAACATCACAGTCCTGCAATATCAGAGTTCCTGCCGAGATTGAGATGGCAGTGGAAATGACGCTTTAATTGTCCTCAACACTGCAGCTTAGTTCATGGAGAACAGAAAACTATTATTTAAACAGATGGCAAGCCTGCCCATCCATAACCAGACATTTAATGAGATAAAACAGGGCAGCCAGGGTTGTAGGTGTGTGAGTCCAGGCCATTCTGGAAGACATCAATTTAATTGCGCTTCTATTTTTGTGAAATCTGTTCCCAAATGCCTATTTTGTCCTCTATTCTACCTTCCCTCTTTCTCTTTATTTTTGTCTTTGTTCCCTTCCTGGTTGTTTGGGTCACAATCAGATGAATGTTCTCTTCTCTGACTCCCAGTGCCATGATTTTTCAATTGGAAATATAATTGGGACGGCCTAAGGAAGCTGAAGTTATGTGGTCTGGATGCCCGAGGAGCTTGGGTGTGAATCTTTGCTCAGCTCTTAGGGCACATTTTCTCCTCCATGAAATTGTGGTTGTAACTTACAGCACTTTTGTGAAGTTAGAAAAGCATAGAATGTGAAAAGAATTCGAATAGAGACCTTAACTCTTAGTAGGTGCTCAATAAAAAGCAGTGCTATAGTTATTATAGGCAGCTCTTAAGTGTGTTGAATCTAGGATCTACTGAGTTACACTTCCAATTCATTGGACCCTTTGATAACCCCAGGAGCAAGTTCAAGAAAAGACAATTGTATGGTAGAGTCATGCCTATTTCATTATTTTCTGTGCATGGTCCCTTGTGAATTTGTTCTGCCCCCACATAAAAGCACTAGCCCTTTTTCTGTCTCTGGAGGCAGAACATCCACAAATTGACTCTAATCAATTTTTTAAAAAGTCCTATATAGGGAAGTCAAGATAGGTTCAAGTCTATGAAAGTGGACATGTATAAAAATAGAATGATAAAGGTGCAGGGAGCCAGAAGTGAGTCGTGGCTCAGGGCTTTGACCTCCTCTGAGCTGGACAGCAGGAGGCTGCTGCTGTATACAGCCTCTGTTCTAGCAGCTGTGCCTTTGCCCCTCCCCATTAGGTACTCTTCTCGAACGTCCAGATCAGTACCACTCCCACAGACCACCTTTGGTATAATGAACCTTTCACACAACACTATCGCTCAGCTTTGGTTTAAAAGCCAGGTTCATTTAGTAATAGCGAGCACTGCAGATAGAATGTTGACTCTAAAAACCTATGGTTTTATTAATATTTTAAGAGTTTAAGGAAGTATAATTTCTAGCATTTACATGTTGCCTTCTTATGTTTCATTACAGAGATTAGTGTATGTTCCACCTTCCCAATTTTTGATCTAAGATAAACCATAGCAACATCTCTACATGATTCAGTGGTAATCTAATTGTGTTTTTGTGATAAAGCTAGGGTCTCTGTGAAATTGGACAGCTTTTTCCCATAGGCCAAGAGGAATTTGTAAGTTATCAGACCCCAAGGCAAATGCACTTGGGGACGACACACCAGCACGATCAATGGCCACAGGGAATATTAGAGGTGGTGGGTAAACAGGTGAAAGCAGGCACTCCTTAAAAAGATTAAAATTTCTAAAAATTAACATAAAAGCTAAAGCTCTCTAGGATGTGTGGTCTAAAGCTTTTATTTTCAAACCCTGTTTAAATGATTTAATATAATGCATACAATCTAGGGGTTTTATTGCAAATTATTTTAGGATTTGTTTATAAAACACATAGGCCACTTCCTTTTCCAAATTGCCTTAGTTTGGTAATTCTCATTTAACCTTCACAAAATTATAACTGCTCTTGTTTCCAGTCATTTTTCCTCATATGTTAGTTTTTTCATATTGGCTAAAGCCCCTTGAGTAGAGATATAGTCAGCTTAGGGATAATTTACTGATTATAGATGGTTAAGTTCTTTAAATTTATAGTATACATCTCGAGTTTTGAGCAAACTCATTTATTAAGTCTTAACAAACATTCAAAGAGAAACTTCATGTGTGAGAAATGGAACAGTCTAGTTTTAGAAGTTAATGACTTCTTTTGGAGCAATGATGCTGTGCTACCCTCTGTGTCTACAACAGTATGAACACAGGGTAGAGAGTCAATAACTAATAATTGCTAAATAACTAGATGGACAGAACCTTGAAAATTTAGTCAATGGGACTGAAGTGAAGAGATTTTTTTCCTATATAACACATAAAAGATTTAAACTCTCTTAGCTTCAGATAGACATTTGTTAAGAACCAGTGAGATGGCTCAGCAGACTAAGCACCTGCTTAGGCAAGCGCAGGGACCAGGGTTCCATCCCTGGCACCACATGCCACACTGACCCTACCCCCAGGTACACTGATCCGGCCACTGAATCTGGGTGTGTTGGCACATACCTGTAATCCAAGCACTGGGGAGGCTTGAAAACCCTGTACCAAATACATATTAAACACACACACACACAATCACACACACACATACACACACACACACACACATTTATAATCTCGTCAGGCTGCTTCCATCTGGAAAGAGATGCTGCTATAATAATGCAACTGAGGTTAGGCAAATGGACAACAACTAACACAAGTTACAAAGAAGTTTATTCTTCCTCTTTCAAGAATGTAAATGTTTCAGCCAACACCATGAACATGGCTGCTCAGGCTTAAATTCTTCACTGCTTCCCAGAATACTCATCTTACTTTTATTTTTGCTTGGCTACAACTTATTCTTTTTTATTAGTGTATGATTTCATTATATAATATTTGCATTTCAGCTTGGGGAAATAGGTAAATGTGTACATCACATCATGATCACCAGAGGGAGGAGGCTTCGATGATTTGGATATTGCATCAATGTATCCTGAAGGATTCATGTGTCAGAAACTTTGCTCCCTCTGTAGCCATGTTAAGAGATGGCAAAACTTTTAGAAGGCTGTGCCTAGTGAGAGGTCATGAAGGTCATTGGGCTTCAAGTAATTATACAGTTCTCTCAAGAGACCATGGTTAGTTTTTGAAAGAGGGTTGTTATGGAAAAACAAGACTGATGTCTATGACTGTCTGATTTCTCATTCTCTGAATGATTTCACTTTCCCACATTCTTTCCCACTACTTCAATACCAGCACATCCAGGGGATTCTCTCCAGAGCTGAAATAACAATGCTGCTACCTTCCTGAACTTCTATAACTGTGACATAACTCAACTTTTCTTCATAAAATATCCAAACTTAGATACTTCATTGCAGAAATGTAAAACAGGCTAACAGAGTGGTTAGCATTATATTCATGTTACAGAGAACAACACTGATGTTCAGGAAGATTTAGTGACTTGTGCTAAATTGCACAGGAAGTATCATAGGCTCTGTGAATGTTTGCACTTGATGGATTTTGTGCTCTAGTTTGGAATCCCGAAATGATGATTACTCTGTACTTTGATGAGGCTTACTTTATTAGACACTGTCATAGCTATAACAGAGATATAGAATAAAACATAATCTAAGTTAGAAAAGCACAATAGGAATGCCACAGTCATCCCCTGGTGTTTACAGTCATAGCACACAGGCCTTCTGTTAGTTTTCTCCATTCAAAAAAAACTTCTTTGCAACTTTCACACCTGTTGTTCCTTCTGGCTAGAGGGCTGTTCCCTAAATCATTACCATCTTTCCAATCTAAATTAAGTCACCCTCATACTTTCCCTAAGCACCCTGTTATTTTTCTTCATAGCACTTACTGCCATTTAATTTTGTATTTTTTGTGTGTTTATTTGCTTGATGACTATCTCTCTCCAAAGCAGGAATCACATTTGTTTCTGACTTAATAAGATCAAGCTGCTAGACCAGAATAACACAGACTAGGTGGTGAGACAACAGACACATATTCTTCCTGGTTCTAGATTCTTGGAAGTGTAAGTTTAAGGTACCAACATGGCTTTAACCGAAAGTGCCCTCTTCTTGACTTTTCTTCCTATGTCTCAATATGACAGAAAAAAAGCAAGAGAAAACTCTTCAATATATTTAAGGGTATTGATTTTATCATTAAAATCATACTCTAGGAATATCAATCAAGTTTAAACATCCCCTGAGACACCTTCTTTACATACCATTACAGTTGAGCTTCAATAGGAAGTTTAGAGAGCTAGAACAGCAGTTGACATAAGACTGCTTGGAACATTACAGGTCTTTAAAACACACTTGAAGAGTGAGTAAATGAAAACATAATATCCAAAGGTTTCTATGTCCCTTTGAAGCTGAAGAATGCATGGAGTACTCCAAACACTGAGCAAAGGTTGGTTTTTTCAATCCATCTGCAAGGAGCTCAGAATGTGGTGAAGAATCAAGGCTACAAATAAAGGGACAAGAAAGAGGAACTGCATAAAGGACTCTAAAGTGTGTTAGTGGTGTGTGGTCTAGAGAGCTATGACCTGGCTTTGAGCCTGCCACAGACTTCTGACTTTTCTTTCTTCCCTCCTTCAAGCAAGGATCACTAAATGATTTGAAGAGTTCAAAAATAACAAGAATGCAGGATCAAAACAGGAAAATGTGCCAATAAAGGTATAAAAATATAAATCTTTTTCTTGCTTCCATGGTCTCTAATGACTTCCTGTGATGTTTGTTACTACTTAAAGAAAAAATTTTGTTGTTGAGAAAACTTTGTTATAATTACTATCTTAGCACATTCTTACTTGCAATGAAAGTTTTTAGTGTCTATAAATGCCTTGTACTCCCCTGAAGAATCACCAAAATTACCCAATTTATTCTATCTATCTTACATTTCTATATGTATAATCTCATTCTTCCCAAAACAGTAAAAACATATCACAAAATTAACTCAACGTTTTTTGTTTCTTCCTCATATGTGTGTGTGTTTCCCACACCTTTGGCTTATCAATCAGTAAGGAAACCCAGCAAGAAAATATATCCTTAGTTTGTGTCCTATATTTTCCATTTCTTCTGAGCATCATCTATGTAATTAGTTGGTTACCATAGGGTAATAGCAGGAGTAAGAAAGCAGAAGATAAGAGTCTTCTTGTTTTTGTTTCCTCAAAAGTTTTCTCTTTCTTTGCTTAGTGAACAGAAAGCATGGACTCCTGGGAGCGTCAGCACCTCCACTTGGCCATAAACTTAACACACTTACCTTGCCCTCACTACATTTTATCTTAGCTCCCACACATTGTACCTCCCCTGGACTTCAGGGTCTGCAAGTTTACAGATGCTATAGGAAGCAAAGCATAGAAAACTCCCCTGCATGCTCCATTGTCCTGCTGGATTCACTTACACAGGTTCAAAGTTCACAATGGTATGGTGCAAAGAACATGGAAAAACTGGTGTGGCAAAGAGGACATGGGGAAAGCATGGCTCTCCCCATTCCTCTTCCTTGGCTCCACCTTCATTTTTACATAGTTTTGATGTATTTCAGTGGATGTGGAAAACACTCTTTCCCTGGCTCCCGCTGTTAATAAGCAGCTGGAAAAAGCCAGTACTAATAACTTTCTGCCCAGTTCTCTGGCTCAAACCAATAAGACAGTTCTGGTAATGAAAGGGATAGAAATTGGTCACTGAGATAGTTGGTTACACCTTCAGTCATAAGAGCTACTTATCTTCATATAAGAGTTTACCCTGTTTTTTCTGGAGGTCAGATGAATTATGGCATTAAAGAAACTATTGACTTATAAAACATCAAAACTCTATTTTCGCTCACAAAAATAACAACATATATACTTTTATAATGAATCCTTCTAAATAGAGGTATTTTAAATGAAGATTGCTTTTAAAAAATTATCCTGTAAATAATAATCACTGGTAATGATTTCTCACCAAATATAAAGATGTATTTCAACATATAAACTTTGACACTAGGCTATTAGCTCAAACACAGGCAAAAATGGTTTTATTATCTTAACATTAGCAAAGGATTTTTTCTAAAAATATTCACTATACTTAACATCACATAAAAATGTAAGGTAGCATGTGTGAACTGTTTAAAGAGCTTGTTAAAGATCCTTATAATAAGAAAGGCTGGGAAAAGTAGAGTCATATCTTATCAAAACAATCTAAGAAATCTTAAGAATGCTGCTTTTCTAGTAATACATAAATATACACGAACATGAGCAAGAATCCAAGGAAAGAAACAGTTCTTATTCATAGGATTGACAGTTTTATTATTACACCAGCCTGAAATAACATATAATGGTGTGTGAGTGTGCACTGGAGCTTCTAAAAGCAGCTCTTAAGATAGGCTTAATGTGAAAAGGGTTCAACTTTCTTCTCTGATTTCTGGAGGATGGGGTCCCCCGGGGATAAAGGGGAAAAGGGGAGATAAACTTTTAATGCAATCTCTGTGCTTGTTTAATGTATTTCTTTTCAGCAATATTTACTGTGCAGTTACTATATGCAAGACTCTGCAGATAATCAGGGACCTTGACAAATATTCTGCCTTCAGAATGCTTAGAGCACAAGAAAGAATTATAATGTTAGTTCAGATAATATTACAAGGAGGCAGAAGGTATTTAACAACACTGTTGGGGGAAACTCAATAAGACCAGGGTCAGAAAAGTCATCAAGGAGGAAGGGGTATCAAAGCTAAGAGTCCATGGATAAGATGAAGCAAGGTCAAGGGAGAGGGACTCCTACAAAGTTCCTCTGAACCCAGCTTCTGCTATTCTTAACCACGTGCTCAGACTCCTTTTAAGTGATCAACAGATCATTGCTTGCATTAGTAGAAATTTATAGAAATAAAATAATTACTTAGCATGAGATTTACAGTCTGGGAGATAGCTCAGTAGAATCAATCCTTGCCTAGGATGTGCAGGGTCCTGAGTTCAGTCCCCAGAACCACAAAGAAAGCATGATATTGATATTTTACGGGGTAGCTTCGGTTCTATACGTGCAGGATTAATGGATGAGGTTGCATCACACAGGGAAAGCAGATGGGCACCATCCAGGACCAATGAGGACAACTGCACGCAGTGAGCGACAAGTGCAGCTCCTCTTCTTCAGACTCTGCGTTTGGCCCCCTGGCTGCCAATAAAATAAGCTTATAGGGTGAACATAGATGTGTGTGTGTGTGTGTGTGTGTGTGTGTGTGTGTGTGTGTGTGTGTGTGTAAAAGACAATAAAGAAAGGTTGATTCCCATGTTTGCTGTTGTGAGACCTGGGTAAATGGCTGTTGTAGCCACAAGGAGAAGGAATATAGAAAGAGAGGTCAGAAGTCAGTGTGTATGCTTACTCCAGAGATTATGAAGACTTGAAGTGTCCCTTGTGGATAAAATAAAATTGGATGTTGATCAGACTCATTTTTGAGGAATGAGAATAAAAATGTTTTAAAGGATATTACACTGAGATATTTTCCTTTCTCTGGTATGTCCTAAAATCAAGTTTTCAAATCAGGGAACTTTAACATTGCCAGTCCTAAGGATAATCTACTGCTATTATGGACTACTGGACTATACTGGATTGTTTTGCGGAATTCACACACCTACAATATTTAAATGGAAATGGAACACCCATCTCTGACAGACTACACAAAAAACCAGAAATACAAATAAAGGACCAGTTTCCTAACCAAACAAAATAGTTAGGATAGATACACAGCTATTGCTCTTAATTCAATGAGAAGAAAAATTTGTACTAATAGTTTTTGGACAGATCATGTCTGCATCTTGCACTACAAATAACCACTATAAAGACAACAATATGCAATGTATTAATTATTGTAACTGTCCTCCTGATCTGTTTTGAAACTGTCCCATTCCTATTTGTTTCTCAAAAAATTAATTTTAAGAAAGAAAAAAAATCAGGGAAATTTCATGAATGATTTTACAATTTTGGCTTCTGTTTCATATGCTTCATGAGTAGGAAGGACTCCTATGTACACATGATTTTCTCTCAGGTACATCCTTCTTTCACCTTTTCTGCATCATCACTATCTCATATTTTTCTTCTAAGTAACAAGAAAATATGGAGAACAGACTTTAACTCACTAATTGGCTTTCCTGAAGTATAAGTCTACTTTTCACCATCACTATTACACTTTTATTTAAAGAATTTTTACCATTCAAAGGCAATTTTTTGATATTTAGTTGATGTAGCAAAGCATCAATTAAGAAAATCATGAGTATTTTTTTGAGAAACATGCTACTACTCTTGTGCTACTTTTATTTTCTGGGAGGCTATTTCTATGAATTAAACAGATAAATGTTTTCATAAGAAGGATACTTTTGTCTTTGAACTTTTCTCCTCCTTAGTGTGGCAATCTGTGCTTGCTTAGTTCTGCTAATTGAAATGAATTGTATCAAAAAAATGTCCCTGAACATAATATAGACAAGCAACAGGAATTATTTTCACAGCTTTTATTCTAAGCTATTTTACTTTATTGTATTTTAATTCCATTTTCCATTTGTGATAAACATTGAAGGAAGCCTAAACAGGTGGACTACTTGCCATGTAGATTTTTTTTCTTAGGAATCCCAGATAGCTGGCATTATCCACATGTGTAAACAGGGTGACTGTTTTAGACAGGGTGACCACCTTAGTGTGCCCTGGAGCAAGTTCTAACTCAAGTTTCAATGGGCCTTCCTCTCTAAAACAAAGGCAATGAGCCACTTCTCAAAGTTCTGGCCAAGGACTTTTTCTGTGCATAGTCTGTCTTCAGCAGTTCACAGCTAGCTGGGGTGGGAGAGGGGCTCCATTATTCCATTTGTAAAAAGGTACCCTCAAGGTCTTTGCTTGACTCTGATAAAATCCAGGAAAGGGTCAGGCAGGATGTGGCCTTGGACCACAGTTCTAGGGTGGCCACTGTGAAGTGAGATGTTCTCCTGCCTTCCTTCCCTTGCCTGCTTCCAGCCTGCATTCTCATCCTAAGCTCAGGGCTTCTGTGGCTTTAAAGGCTCATATGCTTTGTCTTTGCATGTGATAAAAATCTACCTAGAAGACTTTAACTGATGATAGGACTTAGCCGAGTACTTTACGCTTCTGAACTCCCTCCAAATTTCTTTTTAATGATCAGTGGACACATGTTCTGGTATCATGAAAAATTAGACTTTTCTCTATTTTTCCTCTATTTTTTGGTCATTTCAATGGAGATATTAAAAATGGAGAGGTTAAACTCATGACATCCAACTATTATCTTTGATAGTAGGTCTATAATTCTGTGTAAGCCTTCATATCCCTGATCCATTTTATTTAAATTACAAGATTTTCTAGTATGATTCAACAGAAGAAAAGACAGAAAATGAGGGAAGAAGGGGAATTACTGAGACTGAGGTGCCAAAGCAATCAAAACACCAAAGGGATGGGCAAAGTTAGAATGATTAACTTTTTCTAAGTAAGAAGTCTGGTAGCAGTTGTAAAACATTTTGTTTTAGTTGTGTAGTTCTGAAGGAAAAGTAACAATAACAACACTTTACTCATTCTGAATTTTGCCATGCATGATGAACCTTTCAGTCCACCAGCTTCATACTCTGGGTTTGCAGTCAACCAAGGTTAATCCTGCCCCTGCAGTAACCTTCTGGAGCAGTTCTAGTGTGAACATTTCAGCTTCTGCAGAATGACATCATGTTCTGGTATGGAACACCAAGCCAGTCCCTCCAGCTTCACAAGCAGTCTTTCAGATGACAAAACTGCATTTAAAGAAGGATGCAGCAATTCTGAGCATGCTTACTCAGCTCTCTATAGCCTGCTGGCAAAAGAGCTCTTAGAAGACAGATTGGAGTCCTGCAGCAGTGTGCTCTGCTGCATGGACCCAAGCGCTCATCCTGCCCTCACTCCAGCTGTCCTCTCTTCACACATGGCTACCTGATCTTGCCCCCAGAGCATGCCCTGAATTCTTGGTCATCTGGTATACCTTCCATTCATTTGCTGCATAAAGAGTTATAATTTTAACAGGTGAATGAAATAAATGTTCTCCAAGTTTACTTGAAAGCAAAAACACCAACTGTGAAAATATTAAGTTAGAAATAACTTACTAAATTGTGTGATACTATGATGCAACCATGAACAATATTTAATAAGAAAAAATAGTGAGATGGGTAAATTTATATAATGCAAAAAAATGAAGGATATATATTGTATCAGAAAGTGGTTATTTCCAGGATAATCTACAAATTTCCAAACTCTTGAGATCTCGAGTTCTTTATAAAAATAAGATTAGAATTTGTTTGTAATTCAGCTACATCCTCCTCTGCACTGCATAATACCAAGAAAAATGTAAGTGCTACATAAATACTAATCATACTGTACTGCTTAAGATATCATGACAAGAAGGATGTGCATGCTACATACAGACACAATTTTAATGCTTTTGATCAATTATGAGTATAACTTTAAATATAGAGCCCATGGATACACAAGTGAGCTAAGGTGTGATATCAAGTACATAAAGTAAATCATATTTTTTACCAGAAGAAAAGAGAATAAAGTGTCAACAGTTGTCTCAGGATGTAGTATTATGCAAAACATTTTTTAAAAACTCCAAATTTCTATGAAATAAATTCTCTGCTGTAATTTGTATTTCTCATAACTCATTAGCTCCACATGTTTAATGATTTGATATATCACGTGGGTCACATCACATCATAAAATTATCATGTAGTATAATAGTAGAGAACAACGCATATATGAGAGTTGTAATGAACATGTGGGAAAAACACAGCTCCTCTACATTAGATAACTAATGACCACTATTTTGATTTCATTTCAAAATATATTTCTACTTTCGGATTGTGCACATGGATCATGTACTAACTTTACATTAAAAAAAATGTGTAGCGATATGCTCCTTACAGTCCAAGTATCATGGTTTAGGGTTTTTGCAAGGGGACAATGTAATAAAGGGCATATTTTACAAAATTATTTCATAATGAATCACCAAAAGACTCATATACCAACAGTGAAGAAAATGTGTTATATACTAAAGACCAAAGAATCCAGCTGAGGGCCTGGATCCTAATAGCCTGCAAAAGTCCAGCTGAAAACGTAGAGCCCATAACAATGTCTCCCAAAAAGTCCAACTGGAGATCTAGATCCCATGACAATGTCTCAAGCAGGCCTGCTTCACAGATCTGTACAGGGAAGGCTCAAAGCTTAGTAATCCCCCAAGGTGAATCATAGCCATTCTCAATGACCAGGAGGTCCCCAGCTCCTCCTCCAAGAAGAACAGCTAAGTTGATCAGAAAGACGAGCATGACAAGGTCCTCCAAGGGAACCAACAGCTCCTTGTAGCTTTTGACAGCACCCAATAGCTTCCCTAACAGCCTCTCCTGCTCCTCTAGTTCTGCTTCTTATGCTGCTGGCAACAGCTCTCAGGTGGACTCCCCATGACCAGCACCATGCTGGCTCCTTTAAGCTGGGTGTAACAAGCTGACCACCAGTCGGGAATCCACTACACCAAGTAAACTGATAGGCACTAAACACTTTGGTTAAAGGTGATACAGAAATCTTCAGAAGTGGAAGGCTTTTCACTTCATTTATGTCAAGCTAACTCATTTAACACTCTGTAATTTACAAATGGTAAATTAGTTTCTCAAAAGTATTATTTTCTTAAATTTTTGTTTTCTAAAGAGTAAAAATTAAAATGGAAACAGAAAAATCAAAAACATTCTTATGTTAAAGTTAAATCAACACAAATGCAAGGAAGTCCAGGAAGGAAAGAGAATTTGATTAGACCAAAGGCTCATCATAAAACAAGTGAGTGAGACTGGATGAAACAAATAGCACGGATACCCACTTTTAAAACTCCGGATCCACCCTTTTATTCCCTCCCCATTCTTACCACTCTTCCAGCCTTTGGTCACATTTTGATACAAAGATTGGTAAGAAAAATGTAGATAATGTTACTTAAATAACGTTACTTTTAATTTTTTTTTTTTAAAACCTGCTTGGTTGCTACAGGGTCTCCCTATGCAACTCAGATTCATAGTGATCCTCCTGCTTTCAGCCTCCCCAGTGCTGGGATTACAGGTGCATGCCACTCTTCCCAGACTCGTGGTGGGCTCATCCTGCCCTGGGGTGGGGCTGGCACAGCACATGGTGCTAGAGGATCAAACCGTGGTCCTTGCCCTTGCCTAACCAGGCTCTTTAGGCCACTGAGATATCTTGCCAGCCTCCAGGAATTTTACTTCTCATTTGTTCAGAATGAAAGGGATGTGCTCTGTTTCCACAGTCCAAATAACCTACTCTTACCAGATGATTGTGTGCACATCACATTGAAAGCAAGCGTGTGTATCTAAGGCAGCGACATGTTAAGAAATATTGTTGCTGTTATCAAAGGAAGGAAGTGTCGGCACTCCCTGGGGAAGCCACCAAACCATTCAAGTTAAGGTTATTTCAGACTTTTGCAGAAACCTGTGGTGACTTGATAATTTGTGTGGGAGTAGACACAGCTTCTAGCTATAAAACTAAAGAATCAGTGCATTTATCATTTAGGAAAAACTAAAAGTTAGTATTTAGAAGACAACAATAAATGCAGACTTGGTATTTAGAAAAGGACAGTAAATAAATTGGGACATGTCAGGCATATACTATGTCTTCACTATATTCAAATCTATTGGAAAATAGATGGTTCAAGAAAATACTGTCAGTAAAACTAAAATCTCTTTTTTTTTATTTTGAGTAAGACTTTGTATGATGATTCAATATGAGCACTTTGACTACAAGGTATTCCTTCATTTTCTTTTTAAAACTGGACTTACAGGAGGATCACTGTGAGTCTGATCTGTGTAGTGAGATCCTGTAGATCCAGTACTAAATACATAAAAAAATAAATAAATAAAGCAGGAATTAATTTATCTATTTATGGGAAAATATCGTAAATCACATTTTATTATTTCCTGCTTTTATACATAGAACAATGTGATTTTATTATTTAAGGAATATTTCACCATCCAAATGATTAATGCAAATGTGTTTGAACACAAGTGAAAACAATGAAACAAGGTTACTATTTATTGTTGAGCACATTCTATGTACCCTAAATCCACAACACTAGAAAGACTGCCAAGTATGTATAATATGATTAGCTAAAAAGCCTAGTATTTCTTTTTATTCATATTTAAGAAATCTGTAGAGGGCATATTATAAAATATTAGATGCTCTGCATGTATGATTTTTATTACAAAACTAGTTCAAGGCTCCAAGTTTGAGTTTTTTCTAAAGATCTTTAAGGAACAGAGATTGCTTTTCCTCTCACACTTTAACTAAAATCAGGGAGAGAAAAATGAAACTCTCCATACTTCAAAGCTGAAACTTCAGCTTACTGTTTATTTTTCATTTTGTCTCCACTGAACTAATTAAATGAACAGCCTGACCTTCAGAGATCTTCAGAAAAAGAAAGGAATACAACCAATAGGGACTGGCTAGCCATTAATAAACATGGAAGACAATAGCCATCTTTCCAGCTCTCATTATGAGTCTATATTCATTCGTTAAACTTATTAATAATAAATGGATTACTAAGAAAGTAGAGAAAATGCTGTCAATATAGAAGACAATAGTCATCCTAGCTTTCATTATGATTTTACGTTCATTCATTGAACATTTTAAATAATAGCATGAGTTACTGGAAACGTAGAAAAAAAAAAGAAAATCCTGTAATTATCTCATTAAGCTTTCATTGAGAAGAATTATACCTATTTCAAGCAAAAAAATCAAATAATTACATTTCTAAATCTACCAGTTTCCAAAGAGGGATCTTCATTACATTGTTTATTTTCAAGTCAAATTCAATGTCTTCTTAGTTTTTCTTAGTATATGCTTTACTGCATTGCCCTGCCAGTGTGAAATACATTCAAATAATTTAAGATTTCTTTGTAATATGATACTTAAAGGAGATTTGCTCAAGTTACATGTGCATGAAGTGTTTTACAGAGAGAAATCAGATATATGGTCAGAGTTACTTTTAATTCTATAATTTTTCTTTCAATATCTTACAATAAAATTCTAACTTTAAAATATGTGGTTACTATTTAAACATTGAATTAATGCAGACTACTTAGAATTGTATTTTTTCCCTGCCACTTAGTTCTTCTCCCTTCACACTTAGTTGTTTTTACACTGTAATACAGAAACACAACAGACACATACACAAACACACACACACAATCACAGTGCATATTTTTTATACATGTGGCTCTATGACATAAGCTCTTCATTTCTTTTCTCATCCTTTCCTCAAGACACACTTCTATATTCTACACTTCCCATAGAAAGTCTGGAAGTCTTATATCCCACTTTATGGCTATATTGTAATTTAACCAAATCCTTGCCAATAAGTGGCAATTTCAGTTGTAGAGAATATATACAAACATTCAAATCATATGAAATTATCTAAAATGAAACTTTAAACTGTCCCACTCCTCCTCCAAACTGCTGTGTTTTTAAAAGATATTTTCCTGTAACTCTTACATAAGAAAACTAGGCATAAAACACATCGCATTTGATCTAGTCTTTGTGGACTTTCTTTAAAATGAACAAGTTAGCCTTTTCATGATCCAGGTGAAGAGTTTAGCATGTCTATAACCACCCTCTGTGCTACTTGCCCTCCCTCTTTATCCTTGCTATTTTATTTTAGAAATGTTACTATTTGTTAAAATAACTTACTGCTTGTTAACATTTGCTGAAATATTTATAATTTTATAACATAGCCTTCTTTGTTTGACATCATGAAGTCAACCTTGACCAGTTGATAAAACGAGCTTAAGAATTCCAGCTTCTCCATGAGAAGCCACTTGTGGCAGGATGAGCGCTGACTGCTGCTTGCAGGGCCATGGGGTGGGATGGGCCAAGGAGAAAAGCAGCAAGACATAGGTGCAATCGAACAATTGCCCAAAATCTAGAGGCCCAAAGGCCCTGCTCAGTGGCCTTGTTATCGTAACTATCTTCCTTCCCTTTTATTAGACGAATTGGTGTTTAATGCAAAGAAGGAGGTATAAGGGCCAAACTGTGGGCCATGCTGTGCAGCTCAGAAGCTGAGATCTCCTATTTTCTAATCTCCATTCTTTTCATCTGTGGGTTGGGAAATAAACTAGTATGACTCTGCTAAAAGTTTGTATTTTAATATTGTAAATGATGGGACAATACATAGATATGAATAAAGAGGTATAGCCTTAGAAGTGGAATTTCTAACATTACTTTCACTTTTTTTCAGGTATTTAGTACAGGGTCCACAGGGTCTCACTACACAGATCTGACTCATAGTGATCCTCTTGTCTTCAGCCTCCCAAGAGCTGGGATTACAGGCACATGCCACCACACCCAGTCTACACTTTCAGGTTTTGAAGTGACTGAATGATCACCAAAGACATGTTCTTTTAATGTCTTCATCATGTTTTATATTTGGAGATATTTTTGCAAGGACAAAGTAGCACCTAGAATGGTTGCTTTTGTTTGATGCCAAAGAAAACACTCCTATTAAATCATGGTGTGTACATTTTGGAATGTAAATTTATCATCCCCCCTTCTTCAAAATCATTATAGTCAACAGTTTGGATCAAGCGAGGAAAAAGTGACAGATTGTACTAAAAAAAGTAAATATTATTTTCTTCTCTACATTTTGCACAGAATCTAGTCACAGTCACCTTCCCTCTCTTTTAATGGTTGTAAAATGAGGAATGGCAATGCAGGTGTTGATTCAAAAGTCTGGACATGGATCTTCAAAGCAAAAATCCAAATGTGACCCAGCTGAGGCCTAGAAGCAGTCATCCACGCTTCTCTTCACGTCAGGAGTCATCCGTGATAATCTACCATCACCAGTATGATCTCATAGCCAGCCGCTCTTTCCTTACATGAGGGGGCCAATCTAACACTTTGGCCTTATCAGCCCCCACAGATGCTGCTCAGTGTCTCTTCCTGAGCAGTTTTGGCTCAGTACGATGTCTCCTGGGCCCACTGACTGTCAGTTGCTATAACGACATTCATCAAACGAGGGAGGCCTGGCGGAGCAGTGGTTGGGCCAGGTGGAGAGGAGGAGGAAGAACAGATAGCTGAGCCACAGAGTTCCCACAAGGGCGATGTGGAGGCAGGTGACTGGGAAATGAAGGAGCTACTGAAGGGGCAGAAAAGGATGTGCCACAGCCCAGAGCCAGGTACTACAAATTAACATGGCCTGGCCTTACTGATAAAGTTAAGGAGGAAGGAAGAAGCCTATGAGGGCACATGGGAGGAGACAGGAATAAGGTTAGGAAAACATTAGAGAGAAGCCTAGGGAAATGGAAACCAAGAGAAAACCTATCTGCAATGCCAACCACAGACAGCCAAATCATCCTTCCCTGTGATCCGTGTGGGCTTGGACCAACATTATTTTGACATGAAATTAAAATAAAGTTAGAGACTATAGCTTTAGGATGTCTTGGTTGCAGTTCACAAGCAAGTAAAGCCATGTTGAAATTTGTGAACAAGAGAAATACCTTTTGGCATCAATGAATTGTGGAATACTCAAATGCTTGGAATGCTCGAAAGCATCCTACAAATATTAGAACTCTTCATCTTCTTTTGGTTTCATCGCTATGCATACTTAACACTTACCTCTTTTACTCTACCAGTCTTCTCCAAATTGAGTTTTAGGAAGACTTTCTTTCTTCCTTTCCTTATTTGACCTTACTGTTTTTGGACCCATGTTTTTTGTTTTTTGTTTTTCTTGGAAGAACAACAGAAATTTACTCTTCAAATTCTTCAGTAAAAGTCAGATCACTTTCATTTTCCACAGTTAATAGACAGATAACTGCAATATTCTTGAAATCTAATTTGGTTCAAATACCATTCTTGATATGCAAACAAAAAATGTGTTGTTTACCTTTGATGAATTAATTTTTCCCTGAAATAAACATGTAGCAGTGAATGAAGTAAGGACAGGGAAAATACGTACTGTAAGTATGTATATGACATCCCAGTGCTATATAGTTCAGTGTAAATTCTGGGGCCATATAACATAATGCTCTCAAAAGTCTAATTTTCAATCAGTTATACCATGGTCTTGTGAAAAATGCAGATTCTAGCTTGGAAAGTCTAAAGTGTGGCAAGATTGTATTTCCAACAAATTCTAAAGTAGTACACTACAGTTTTCCTAACCCTAGAAAATCAGAGATTTAAAGTAATTTAAACTGCATTGTACACATTCATAACTTCTATATCCACCCACATACATGACCAATCATATCTACTTAAAGCATTCACACAAAGACATTTACATAGGTATTGCTGCTTATCAACACCTAAGCCATCTTTGAGAGAATGTCACCCAGAAGGTTGAACGTGACTACAAGCCACACTCTGTTTTTCAGATAAACTGAGAGTAGCAGGCCAAGTGTATCCCAACCAAAACTCATTCAAGATTCTGCAGACGTGGACAGAATAAAGCAAAATTTCAGCAATGGTTAGAGTGGCTGCTATTCAAGGTCAGCATGAGGAATATTTCCAAGAAAGTGACTATCTATTGTTAATTGAAAACACAAACACAAATTGACCACTGTGAAACTGAAGACACAGACTTAATGGGGCAAATAGAATGTAGTGAAAGAATAGAAGAATTTAAAGTAATTAATGGGTCAATGCCATAGTGATAAATACTTAGGGATGAGGCACCCATGCTTGCAGAGCTGCAGTGGGGGATGAGAGGATAACTGTGCACTTACTTTGGATATCCCCCTGAAATTTCTTGAAGGAGCAGATTTATCCCTATTCCTAGGAAAAGAGTAAACCTTTAATACTGATATTTGCCAAATGAATGCCAGTCACATCTAGTCAAATATACATCACCCATTCCTTATGATGTGCCTCTTAGAAACATACAAGGTAAGCAGTTTAGCAAATGACATTGGTGCACTAACCAAAAGATCATCATGAACTTTCATACTAAGAAGAAATGAAAAAAAAAAAAAATCCCGTCCAAAATATTGATGGCTTTTGGTCTTTTGCTTGTAAGATCAAGGATAATGAAACCAGAATTACAGAGAAATACAGAAGGGAATGTACTTGTGCTTCTTCAAGGAGTTTACCAAATGAAATAAATATCAAGTGCATCAAAATTGAAAGCAAAAAGGAGAATAGCTGCTAATAAATTAAGGGAAAAGAAGACTGGGTTTAATTTTTGATAGAACAGCATGGAACTTCAAAAGCCTCCACCAACATTTAAACAGGCTTATTTACTTCTGATTTTTCAATGATTTCTAAAACTTGCTTTGATTTCTTGCTGCTTTTGTAATTTTTCAAGTTTATTTCCCTATATTCATGTTTTAATTTATCTTACTTCTTATAATTTTAAAATTATGCATCCCATTTTCCAAATAATGGTTAATTTACATTTAAAATAACTTTTATATCTTTAATTCTAGCTAAATATATATTTATCACTTCAAAAATAAAATATATGAATTTGAGAGGTTCCCCCCACACACATAACAGGAAAGATTGTGCAAACGATTATTCATACTCCTACTCCTACAGTAAGATTTTGCTGGCATAATTTGAGATTTATTATACAGAATATTATCATTTTTAAACCTTTTAAACTCCTTTTGGAAGATATTTAAAGTTCTTGTTTCTACTGATTTGTACATCTTACTATGTGAAAAATTACTTAAGCACCGAATTTTTGACTGGATTTAATTAGATAGTACCCTCTCTTTTACAACATATTCTAATCTAAATCCAATTGGTTTTAATTATTCACCATACTTTCTTGTATTACACATAACCTTCATTATTTAGATTCTAGTTTGACACACTCTTCAGTCAGCTGGAATAGTTTTTCAATTTTTTATTAATCTTTTTCTTTTTCAGAAAAACAATGTGGGTAAAAACACTTGGAGTTCCTTGCCTCCTATTAATATTGTTCTATTGCTTTCAAATATGAATGATAGCCTCCCTGGCTATAATCTTCTTGGTTTTCAATATATTCCTCTAAACAGTCTTGTACTTATTTCTCTTTCCCAATTTTTAAAATAGTGGAGTCTAATGTAAACTTAAACATTTTTTCCTCTTATAAGCAAATGTCATTTTGATGCTCTTTTTTAATTCAAGATTTTCACCATCTTATTTTTATACAGAATATTTTCCTGAGGTTCCAGTCCCAGTCTTTCTCTCTACTCAACACACTTCAAGAAAAATGTTTGTATTATTTATTTAGTGATTGTTTTCCCTTCCAATTTTCCTGATAGCTATATTTATATGTATTTATATATAGATTTATAGATATAGATACAGATTCACATATAGATATAATAGATATAGATAGATAGAAAGATATAGATAGATATAGATATTCCTTGGTCATGGATAAGAAGACCTAACATTGTGAAAATGGCTATTATCCCAAAACTGTTATACATATTTAATGCAATTCTAATCAAAATACCATAAGCATACCTCACACATCTAGAGAAAATACTTCTAAAATTGATATGGAACCAGAAAAGTCCTACAAAAATAAAGGCAGGGGCCATGAGATGGCTCAGTAGAATAAATGCTTCCCTGGCAAGCACAAGGGCCTGAGTTTAATCCCCAGTTTAAAAAAAAAGGGGTGGGGGTAATCTCCTACAATAAAAGCAAGGCAGGAGGCATCACAATCTCTGAATTGAAATTATACTATAAAGATACTGTGATAAAATCAGCATGGTACTGGCAAAAATAAAAGGAGACCTAAAGATCAATTGAACAGATTAGAAGATGCAGACACAACTACAGACACACTCAGCCAATTTGTTTTTGACAAAGGGGCCAAACATGTTCACTGAAAAAAAATAGACCCTTTAAAAAACAGTGCTGGAAAACCTGGCATTGTGCATGGTTGAAACTAAAACTAAATCCTGTTCTATCCCCATGCACTAAAGTCTGAATGGATTAAAGATATAAACATTAAAACAGAAACACTAAATCTACTGGAATAGAAGGTAGGTAGTTTTGTTGATGACATGGGATTAGGCAGAGCATTCATGAAGAAAAACCAAATTTCAAGGGAAAGTATTCACAAAATTAACATCTGGGGATGCATCTTTTGGAAAAGTTTTTGCACATCAAAAGAAGTCATCAACAGAGTGAAAAGACAACCCACAAATTTAGAAAAAATTTCTTAGTCAGAAGTCACTCACTCTGACTCAGACAAAGGACTTCTATATAGAATACATGAAGAACTAAAAAAATTGCACCCCCAAACTCAAGACTCAAAGCAAAAATGGGCACCTCAGATGAGTACACACTTCTTAGAGAAAAAAATACAAATGACAAATAAATATATGAAAAAATGTTCAATAACACTGGTCATTCAAGAAATGCAAATTAAAACAACACTGGAATTCCATCTCACCCCAGAAAGAATAGCTACCATAAAAAAAATCAACTAATAACAAATGCTGGAGAGGCTATGGGGGAAAAAATCTCCACTATTGTTGGGAGTGTCAACTGGTACACCCTCTAAGGAAATCAGTGTGGAGATTCCTCAAAGAACTAGGATTCAACCAAGCTATTCCTCTTCTGGATACTTTTCCAGAAGAACTGAAAACATCACACCACAGTGATGTATGTGCATCAGTGCTTATAGCAGCACAAATTTTCATAGCTAAATCTTGGAAACAAACAAAATGTCCATCAGCAAGGGAATCAATAAAAATGATACCATATTTTTATACCATGGAGTATTTATCAGCTATAAAGTTAGATAAACTTGGGGCTTTTGTAAGTAACTGAATGCAACTAGAGACCATACTCATAAGTGAAATACATCAGACCCACATGTGCAAACATTGTGCTGTCTTATTAGTGTAAGAAACCAAGAGGGCAAATACAATTAAAATGGTACAATAGATATTGTGAAGGGGAAAGAAACTTCTCACAAGCAAGGAAAAATTGGGATGGAGAAAATGAGAAAAAAAGTGAGAAGGCAATATATATGATAAAAATAATTTTAGTATTAATTTTTATTGGCTTATTTAAAGGAATAGTTAATACTTGGTTTGATCAATTTTTCATGTCTCTATCTTCTGATCTGAACAACTACTTTGAAGATAATGTGTAATATAACAACTGTTGTTAATTTTCTCTCCCAAGGGCAGGGCAGGCACTGCAGGCTGGGGATCGAATGTCCTTGAGGCATGCTGAGAGGGTGACTGAGACCAGGAGTGGTGGTATATGCCTGTGATCCTAGCCCTTGGGAGGCCAAAAACAGGAGAATTACTACAAGTCAGGTTTATGTAGTGAGACCCTGTAGACCCTGTACTAAATACATAAAAAATGTGGGTACAATTTCAGGAGTCACAGGGTTTATATAGTAACTGAACACAAAAAAGTGTGGCTAATTCAACCAAGAATCTGAATTTTTAGATTTCATTAAATTTTACTGATTTTGATAGAGACCTGTGCCTTGTAGTTAATATATATGACAGCACAGTGTTACATAAACCTCTTTTAAGCTCCATGTCTTAGAAAATGAAGGCCCTAAGGGTTGACTCTAAACTTAAAAAAATCACAATCCTACATGTATCTTGGGATTAGATGGAATTATATTTTTAACAAGTTTCTCTATGATCCTTAACTAGGCAAAAAAAATGGTCTTCGATGGATGATTTGGTACCTGCAATGACAGAACATAGACTTAGTAAGGTGAGTCAATTATCACGTATCCCAGCAGATTTAACACCAACTCAAGAACAGTGCATTATGTATATTATGAAAACCAGCATTAGACCTTGTTTGAGATAGCATAGACAGTCACCTGTACTTTTCTATTCCACCCACCCACATAATCTTTCTCAAACAGGTTTCCAACCACTGCCAAGGCTCAATCCCACAGAAGAAACACGCTGCTGTGGTCATGGGATGACAAACTGGTCCTGTAAAAGGACAGAGCAAATACTTTAGACACTATCAGTCACGTGCTTTGTGTGGGACTCATCCTACTGAAACTTTATGAATATTGAAATTTATTGCCATATCATATTCCCAGGTAATAAAATACTACTCTTCTTTTTAGATTCCCAACTATCTAAAAAAACGAGGGGAAAAAAAACAACAAAACTATTCTTAACTCTTTGGACATAAATAGGCAACAGGAAGAACTTTGCCACAGATAGTAGTTTACTAATCTTCCATGTGAATGATTGTTAAGGTCCCTTTCATTTTAACATATTGGAAATCAAAGATTTTTTGGCTACATTTTTTTTTTGTATTCTTTTTTTTTTTTGTATTTAGTATTGGATCTACAGGGTCTCCCTACATAGGTCGGACTTGTCGTGATCCTCTTGTTTACAGCCTCCAGAGTGCTGGGATTACAGGCACATGCCCCCACACCCAGTCTCAATCACCCTCTCAGTGTGCCCCGCATGTGGGGGCAGCCTGGCAGCCCTGGGGATCGAATCCCCAGCCCCTGCATCTGCCTAAGCAGGTACTGTAATCTACTGAGCTATTTGGCTGGCCCTTACAAACATTTTGGAATAGGATATTAATATAATGCAACTTAGCTGGTATAATATAACTTGACTATGAGGTTCTACAGAATTCAGGACAGAAAACACATATAGGCTAGGGATACTTACATGAGTTAAAATCTCCATACTGTGCATGGTTGATGTATGCATAGGCCTGAAAGCAAAGTGATCTCTTAGAGTTTTGTTGGTCTTGCTATATTCTGGCCGCTGTAACTGAAGATCATATTATTGTGGGGATTATAAACAACAAAAATTCATTTCTTACAATTCTGGGTGCTGGACAGTACAGGATAAAGTTGTCATCAGACACAGACACTGTCCTGCTGCATTATGTGCCAGTGGTAGAAGGGGCAAGAGGCACAATGTAACCTCTTAAGAGTTCTAAATCCACATCCCCAAGCCTCATCTGTGAATATCACCATTGCACTGGGGACTATGTTTCACTACAGGAATTTTGAAGGCATGTAAATATTCGGACTATAGCATAACCCCTCAATCTGTGTATATAATTTTAAAAGTTTTTCAAGAAAATTCCTAGACAGCATATCAACAAAACTTAATTGAAAAATATTCCACATGTCCACATGTGATTTTTTTTAAAAAATGAAGCAAGATTTGATTTATATCTAAATTGTAATTACGGCTTTTTTGGAGTGTTTTTTATTATAATTTTATTTTATTTTGACAAGTAACTACAAAAGCAAGAACAAAAATCAGAAAAAGAAACCGCAGAAACAGGGTAACATACAACAATACATATGCTACAGATTTTCAAAACAAAAATAGCTAATTAATAATGGTTGATATATTACCTATTACCTATTCTTATCATCAAATCTGTTGCTCAGATTAATGAATAGGAAATATGACTGAATCTTACCACTTGATTTCAATAAATCTCAAATTTTTGTTCTTGCCTTTTTTCTTTTATTACCTTTTAAAAATTATTTTCAAGAAAGTATAGTAATAATTCATATGGCATTAGAAACAGTACACATTTGTAAGACCAAGATGACAGGTACTCAAGCATGATTTTTGTGTAATTATGTTTTAAGAACAACACATCTACAACTCTACTACTAATGTTAGTAAGCATTTGACTTCCTTCTGTACATATTGAAGTATGTGAACAAGTAACTAAAGCCAAACTTTATTTCTTTTTTCATTGTGAGGATTCCCTAAATATCAGTTACTATCACACAATACCAAGTCTCCACCTTCTCCTTCCATGACACTCAAGCTTCTAGTTGAGACCCATTTGATAAAGGTATGGCTTCCCATTTCTCCAGCAGTTATGTACATTAGGTTTCAGTTGTGTAGCCATTGTTAGTATTGCTTCCACCCACATTTTACTTTAACCTTCATAGTCACTTATGAGGCAGTCAAAAGACAAAGGACAGCTAAACATCCATACCTGCTCCTTGCATATTCAAACTCTAAAGCCATTTCACTCTTTTTCCATTATCATCATGGGTGATTCAACAATGTTTTTGTTTTCCTAAGCAAAGGTCGGAGACACATTTTCACGCACATTGAGAGGTTCAATAAGAGATATATTTTTTATTTAAATTGAAATTATATTCTTAGAATGTTTTACAACTCTACACTAATTTTAGTTAGCATTTTCTTCTACATATACATTGAGTAAGCAGTGAGCGTAGAAGTCCTTATAATCTTTTTTTTTTAATAACAATCACTTTCTTTTGACTCACTGTTCTAATCTTCACAGTCAACTTCAGTTGTACTTTTCATTTGCATATAAATGAAAGTCACTTGAGTGTCTTCAAGATATATATGCATTCTGAAAACAACTTAAAAAAGTATTCTCCAGCTCCCATTCATGATTTTAACATATTTAATAAAATCTTCTAAAATAAGTGGAAAATTACTAGGAACCTCTGACTGGGTTGTTAATTACTATCCTGGGGCCAAGTTGACATAACAATTTCAGCAATACTAAAACTTGAAACTCTGCAAACAAGACAATTTTAGTTATAGATTGAAAATACATTTACTAAAATTAAAAGAGAAAAGCATTTTATGTATGCATATTATTTAATTTTTAAAACTAAGTCTGAAGGACTGAAAAGAATGAAGCAGGAAACATAAAACCTTCATTAAAAGACAAATGGGAAAATAATATTTCTTTCCCTCATGCATTCCAAATACAAAACATATTTAAACACCATATAAAAATAAGAAAAGTAAACCTCCACTTTATTTTAAATAAGAGTATTCATATTTTGGCTCATCTAGACCCACACATAAGATAATGTGCATAGTCAGATCTAAAATTTCTTCAGATGAGATTTTTTTATTCTACTTATTTTATAGGGAACAAACAAAATCTGGAAAAGCAGGTAACTCATATTCATTAGCAGTAGAACCTGTATGGGAACACTTACAGGATTGTTGCTTATGTTAACTATTGTGGTTAAAATCATTTCACTTCAAGTGGCTTTTGATAATGAACTTCAAAAGCTTACACTTACCCAGGGATGGTAATTCCTGCACTTTGGAAGGATGAGGTAGGAAGATCTTAAGTTCAAATCCATCCTGGGATTAGCTTAATGTTTTACTGTGATTAAATCTTAAAATCAAAAGGGGGATGTAACTCAGCACAAAGGTCCTGGCTCTGATCCCCAGTACTTCCATTGCCTTCCCCAAAAAGCAACACTTATAGTTGGTCTTCACATTTTGTGGTAAACTCTCTGATTTAGATGAAAAATATATTAACATTTCACCCTTAAATTCAAAATATAGTTTGCAAACCATCCAATAGATGATCAAGAATTATGAATAGATGACAACTATTTAGTATCATGTTTAATTTTCTAAGTACAAAACATACTTTGCTACAAATTTATACTCCTAGTACACAAGCATCTAAAATGAAAACATTTTCACTTGGATGATAATTATGACCTGTCAAAATTGAATAAAAAGGGGAAAAAGAACTGATTTCAGAGTCTTAAGTATTTCAGGCTAATGAACTCTTCCCACAGCCTATGGGCTCATGAGCATGTTTTTGCACATGTCAAACAAATTCATAATGGAAAATAGCACCGGATTTCTGTGAAGATAAGTGAAATTGTTTGTATGAGACTTGGTAGAGTTTTTAAAGTAATAGTCACTCAAAGACAATATCCTTTCTCTTTATCTAGTACTCCTTTCAGAAAGTCCTGTAGTAATTTCCTGGATATTATTTTGTTTGCCTGACAGAATTATTTCAGTTTTACATACCTGTTACAATTGCTTAAACAAGGATGATATGTAATTACTGAATTATAAAACCATTAGCCCAAAAGATTAAAAAGCAAAACAAGAAACTCAAAAGTTTTC
Organism: Ctenomys sociabilis; assembly: GCA_004027165.1. Lineage (NCBI taxonomy): Eukaryota > Metazoa > Chordata > Mammalia > Rodentia > Ctenomyidae > Ctenomys > Ctenomys sociabilis. Next base: position 61,476 of record PVKA01008853.1, read on the forward strand.
CCATTCCTCATGACCACGGGAGCCAAAAATGTGGTGATTAATTCACCTTCTGTAACTTATGAGAAGCCTTGAAATAGAAATTTGGAAGAATCAAACTTCACACTTCTGGAGAACTGTGACTAGTAGATTACTGTTTTCTTTCTGTAAGGAAGAGAGATTGGGTATCCCTGTTCTGACAGCTCATTCAATGATTCTCCAGAGAATGGGGTAAAGAATTTGAAATTCTAAACTTCAAAGGGAAACAATATGGACATATCGGTAATAAATAAATAGCCTTACTTTCCATGCCAACCCTCATAGCTATTATTAGACCTCACTGCCTAATTAGACAAAAACATATTTGGCTAATTTCCCTTCAAATTCACCATCAATGTCAACACATTTGGATAATCCTAAAAGCCTGGGAATTTACAAGTCATAAACATTTAACAAAATAGCTAAGCTTCTTAAAATACTTTCCCCATCTGTGTTAAACCACAAAATAATCTATCCGGAACAGCATTATATCTTCCAGCCTACATTAGCTTTTATTAGAGATAGTAGGTCATTTAGGGCTCTATGCTTAAAGTGTAGGGGGAAAAAAAAACAGCGACACATTAAAAATTCAAGTTTTTGTTAAGCTAATAACCCAAGGTTAACAGGGAAACAAATTAATGAAAACAAATTAATGAATACCTTGTTATTAAGCAATAATTTATCACACACACACACATTACATTCAGGTTTCTGTAAGACTCACATGATCAACAATACTCTGCTCACTCCCTCTCCATATCTTTCCTAGTTCCTCTGAACTGAAGCCAGATTTGCCTTGTATATATTTCTTAAATTCAAAAGTTCTTTCCCTACCAGGGGACTACAGATATGCTTAGAATATTCTGTGTGCCCAAAATGCTGGTCCCTTCTTCCTTCAGTTCAGTTCCCTGCTTAAATGTTGGCCTCTCATTACTCTTCTGTAGAAGTTCTTCTGCCTCCTTTAAAGTTTTCTCTCATAGTACCATGTTCAGTTTTTGTGTAACCTTTTCTGTACTTGTATATATATGCTCTTTCCACATATTCACAAATATATTCTATATGGAGTTTACATACATATGCATAAATTTTTATTTTATTGTGGTAATGAAACGTGATTTAACTTCTTAATAGATTTTTGTTCTCTTATGTTATGTCTGTGGATCAGAATTATATTATCAATCTATTTCATTTGCCAACATCCATGCAAACCCTAGCATGGGGTCCAGTACCCAATAGACATTCAGTAGAGATCTGTTCAGTGCACCGGTCCACAAAGAACATGTGGATAAAAGAGTTAATGGATGGGTCCTTGCTCTGTGGTGATTTTCATTTAGATCAGTGTAATTCTGAAATGTCATCACTCTAAAACTGTGCCTTTATCTCTACAAACATCTAACAGGTTATTACTTCAGAATTAGGGAACTTTGACAGTCTTGCAATCAATGATTTATTTTTTAGATTAGAGAAGCTGAAATGTCCAGTGCAGCAATATATATAGCACATTACACAGCTTTCCTCTGGCAAATCTAATAAATTAACTATAAGTTAACTTGCTGTGTAGTTAACTCATTAACTGCACAGAACAGTAAAACTCATTTTTCTTATTTAAGTAACTCTACACCTACTGACATCCAGAGACATGTAAGACCTCAGTTACATGTGGAATCAAAACACACTGGTCTCAGAAATGTAGGGTATACAGCTGTGGACCCCTTTCCACATTTTCTATTGATCCTTGCCAGAAATACCACTTGTTCAGCCTGTTTACTCATTTCACTGCCACCCTCACTGAGACATCAGTCCCCTTGTTTTGTGGTCTCCTCTCAGGCCTGTCTTCCTTTTCCCAGTCTTGAGATTTTGCTTCCTACTCCATCACTCAGGATCAGTGCCTGGACCACTACATCTTGGTCCCTCCCAGATGAACAGTCCCCATGGAATTCAGACTGATAGGAAGAGCAGAAGAAGCCTTTCTGCCCGATGTTTAGAATCATATGTTGTCTTAGGCTTTAGTAGCAAAAGGATGCCAAGCTCAAAGTTTCACAAGATGTCCCATAAGAGAACTCTCATTTCTTCCCATGTATACTCTTACCTGGTACATGTATTTCTCAAAAGATACCTCTTACAGGACCAAGCAAAGAATAAACACACACACACACACACACACACACACTAAACTTACATCCTATGTCACTAGCAACATAACCAACCATCCTCCATCTCATGAGTCCTCTGAAAACTATCCATAAAACATTTACAACAACATTTGGCATGTAAAATTATTAGACTGTGACCATTGTATGTCCAACTGTGCCAGTTTCAAAATATTTTAAGAATCATTATTCTTTAGAAATAATTTACCTCTACTAAAGAGGTAATTTTTTTTTTTTGTTATCGCTTTAGCTAGTCTTAGTACTGATCATCCCACAGTCTTTGACATGTGTGGTTATTGTAATATATGAGGGCCATTCTGGTATCCTTAAGTATTTTTTAATTCTTATAAGTATGTAATAGATTTATGATTTTTTTATTATTTTAATTCAACAATGTTTTATATATCATATATCTTGCATTTTTAAAAAATTGTGTGGCTAGCCGGGCGTGGTGGCGCAGGCCTGTAATCCCAGCACTTGGGAGGCTGAGGCAGGAGGATTGTTGTGAGTTCGAGACCAGCCTGAGCTACAAAGTGAGCTTAAGGCCAGCCTGAACTACATAGTGAGACCCTGTCTCAAAAAGACAAAAAAAATAAAAATAAAAAATAAATAAAAAATTGTATTTGGTACAGGGTCTTGTTACACAGCTCCTCAGACTTATAGCGATCCTCCTGCTTCGGCCTCCCCAGCACTGGGACTACAGGTGTGTGCAAGCACCACACCTGGTCTTGGTGGTTTCTTGCACAACATACATACAGTACCAGAGGTGAACCCAGATCCTTGTGCTTGCCTAGGTAGGCCCTTAGAAGGCGGAGCTATTTCCACAGCTTATCTTGTATGTTAATAGCATTTTATTCGCCCAAGTATTATTTATAACTTCTATGTGACATTACAAACTATGTATCAATAAATCTAAGACATTTTATTTATTAATTCCCCTGCGGGTAATACATAGACTTCCCCAAGTACCTCACTACCATAAATGACACCACACAAATATTTTCTAGACAATATGCTGAGAGAAGAGATGGCACAAAAGACAATATATTATCACAAAACTTGTGATACTTAGGTTCTCCTAGAGTTGCAAGATTGCCTCTGGACTGGCTACATGTCCTTACATACCTGCTATTGAATTAGGGCTGTGTACTTATGTATCCAGTTTTCATGACACTTGTTTTATAATGATCTGTCATTACACATGAGTTTGTTTTAATGGATTGTATTTCTTTAACATTTTAATGTCTAAACTTCTTTGTGCTCCATAAAATTATTAATTCTGGATGTAAATTCCATTTGCACCATGTCATTTCAACTTGCTCTGCCTATAGTTCTAGTAGAAATTCTGAAGATTATGTTAAATACACCTTTTTCTCTCTTTATCACTTGTGCATTTGGGCACTTGCATTTCTTGTAAAAACACTCCCTAACATCAAATCACAAGGCCATTAACTTACGTTTTCCAGTCATGTTAGATTTCTGTTCCTATAAGAAAGTATCTGAAGTAAACAGTTCATAAAAGGAAACATTTCTTTTGGTTCACAATTTCAAAGATTTCCATGCGTGATTAGTTGATTCCTTTGCGTTTGGGACTAGGCGGAGGCACCGTACCATGGTGAGGAGCATGTGGTAAAGGGGAGCCACTCACCTAGTGGTAACCAGGTAGTGAGAGGGGAGACGGGCAGGGGCCAAGATCTTAACACATCCTCAAAGTCATCGCCTCTAATTCCTAATTTCCTTCCACGGACTTCACCTCTTTGAGGTTCAGCCAGCTCCCCCTAGCACAGCAAGCTACTGACTGACCAAACATTTACCATCTGAATTTTCAGGAGACTTATTTTTAATGTATTTAATTTTTCTATGTTTCCTTCTTAATAGAAGAATCTGAGCTTTCTCTATAATGTGAGCATTTGTACATTTTTCTACTGACTTTTGCCTTATGTGTTTCATATAAATTCCCACATCTACACAGATTTAATTGATTTGCTTAAGCCTGTATTAACTTTACATTCTTTGCTAATATGACTTTGTAGTTTGCCTGAAACCCTGGCACCAGAACATTTTTCTTTCTTTCTTTTCATAAGAATTGATAACAGTTATTTGTGATTATGTATTTCTGCATACTAAGTTGATAGGGAGTTTGTAGAGTTCTTTCAAAGATTGTATCAAAATTTTCAGGATGTCTAATCATGAACATATATCTCCATTTAGTCAGATATGTTTTCCTTTATTAATGTATTTTAAAGCTTGTTTCTTCTTGATATTATAGATTTTGATAATGTATTATAATATCTCATTTTTATTGTATTTCCTATAGATTATTTCTAGGATAGAGAAAAGGGGGAAAGAGGACCAAAAAAGCAATGAAGTTGCACCAACTCCACATAAATAATGTAATCATTATGTATTATAAATACATATTCATAAAAATTTAAAAATTATGTCATTATAAACCAAAAAATGTTATTTTGCAGATGTCCTTATTTTCCTAAAACTTTTATTCTGCTTGTATGATTTTTTTCTTTGGCAAATGACCATATAATCTGTAAATAATTAGAGTTTCCATTAGCCTTATCTCTTGTACCTTTTTTATCTCAATACATTGTCCAGAACTTTGGAAAGCTTCTTGAACAGTAATGATGGGCATTTTCATCCAGGATATAAACCTAAAGCAGACTCACCCAAATTCTTTTAGTAAAGTTAAGTCTTTGATTCTCTTGTAGGCAGCTGAATTAGTTAGAAATATTACAGGCAGTAGATAGACACAGATAGGCTCTCAAAGGGGCAGGTATGGAAGACAAGGTAGCTTGAAACTGTGGGAGAGACAGGCATTCCTGCTGTGGGTCAGACCTCAAGACAAAAGATTAAACAAATGCAGCCACACACCTCCATCTGGATGGACTTCAGGGACTGATATTCTAAGTAGGTATCAATCACCTTGAAAAAGCCAAAAAGAGTCACTAACAGAACCCCATATAAGAAGATCTCTTTGTTCTGTATTGATGCCCAGTTGGTTTAGTCAACTTTAACGGAGCAATTGTGCTAGTAATCCTATTGGCTAACCAACGTTTTGCCCCACCTCATGCACATGTTTTCCACTTTAGAACAGCCTCACCACCTGATTTGCTCTATAAAATAATATCTAGGGGTTTGGGGAGATATATTAGTAGAATAAGTGCTTGCCTTGCAAGCACAAGTTCCTGAGTTCAATCCCTATACCACCAAAATAAAACAAAACAAAAATCTCTTTAAAAGCCAGGTTCCTTGGCAGTCCATTCTGGTGTCTGTCCCTCTGTCCCTCTCTCAGACGAAAAATTTCTTACCTGAAATAAATATATTCTGCTTTTAATCTTTGTTATTCCTATAATTTATTCTCTGGCTTTAGAGAACACAAACTTATCCCATATATCTTTCAGGTTGCGAGTTTTTTTCAATTCAAGTAATTGATAAAAGGCTTTATTGACTTAAGGAAAATTTTTACTAGTTTCTATTTTTCATTGTAAGTGTGCATTTCACTTAATCAAATTGTGCCAAGCCTCACAAATTTTAAGATGATCACATTTTATTTTATAGTTCATTAGTTTGACTAATTATGTTGACTAATTTTCTGATAACCCATGATTTACTTACTTGAATAAAAGCTAATAATAATATATTCTAATATAAAATTTGCTTTAATAAATTAAGTTATATAAATTTTACATGAGTTAAGTGAAAAAGACCTTACATTCAGTTAACCTACATTACTTATTTATTAATATTAAAATTAAATAACCCATGGGAAATAAGTTAGGAAGTTTGCTCTGTACGTGTGTTTTCTTAATTCAGTTGAATGAGTGAAAGATGATTCTAGCCATTAAAGTCTGAAAGAATATATAAAAAAATTCTGAGCTTTTGAACTAGAAAAAGAACGTGAAAATTGAGACTATTTTGCATGTGTGATGTTATCAATTTTACAGTACAGAAAGGCATAAATTAATAAGATTTTAAGTGATTTGTAGTGATGTATATAATTAATATTTTAGGATTATTGAAATCATTTATATTTTCTTTTTAATTTTTAAATCTCCACTAATTTAGACTTTTTAAATTTGTTTCTTTTTTGTAAAAGACCTTTACTTTTATCTCCCTTTTATTTTGTCTCTAATTTCTGTCCTTTAATATTTTCCTATGTTTGTACTTACTCTATAAATTTCACCTTTAAATTTAAAACTTTGTTAATTCCCTTTTTAGTCTTATATGTCTTATATGAATGTTGAATGCTTTCAAATGTTTATATACATTAGTTGTTTTCAGAAGTTCTAACCTGTTTTCTTCTTTATTCAGCTGTAAGAATTTTGAAATTTTTCTATAGTTTCATCATATTGACAAATTTTTTGACATTTCAGCTGCTCTTTCACTATTGATTTTAAATATAATGCACTGAATTAAGAAAACTATTGCTGCTTCTTTAGAATTTTGCATGTAGTTTGTATATTAAGAGAGGAAAGTTGCAAATATGTTCAGAAATTATGGGGAACTTCTTTTTGTTGAACACAGTTTTGTCTATAAGTCTGTGAACTAAAAATACATTTTATTATTTATTCTTTTATTCTATAACTTTATCTTTTAATCTTGATTGCTCTGAAATTTCATTTTATTATTTATATTTATTTTTTGAATAACTTTATTGAGAAACAAATAATGAAACAATTTCAAAACCAATTAGTAAGGCAGTTTCAATAATTAATACATTGCATATTGTTGTCCTAGTGGTTATTCATTGTACAAGATGCAGTCATGTATCCTATCCATCTATACAAACACTATTAGAACAAATCTTTCTGTTCATTAAATTAAGAGAATGTAGCTATATATCTATCCTAAATATTTTGGGTTTTTTTATTTAATTTTATTTTATTGAAGAAAAAATAACAATGAGACAGTTTCAAATCAAATTAGCAGGACAAATCAATAACTAATACATTGCATATTGTTTTCCTAGTGTTTTTTGTTTTACAAAGTGCGTACATGATATTCTATTTGCGAACACTGTTAGAGCAGATGCCTCTAATCAATGATTTAAGAGAATGCAGCTGTATATTTATCTTTTTTTAAAGCAGAATTATATTACAGTTTCAATAATTAATACTTTTTACATTGTCATCTCCCTAGTAGGTTATCCATAATACAAGAAGGTGACAGGATATCCTGTCCTAACACTATTAGTGTAAATCTTACTTCTCATAGAATTACACAAAAGTACTGCATATTTATCCTAACTGTACTGTTTATACAAACACAAAATATTTCTTCCTTTCTATTCCAATTTTTTTTGTTTAGTCCTGTCAAATATTGGTATTATATTGTCATTCAATTATTATAGGTTCTTGAATTCAGTGAAAGAGTCCAACACAGTCCAGAAGTCCACAACATTAGTGGGTTATCAGAAGTTGTTGACTAAAGCCATTTACAGCTCAGCTTCTTATTATGGCCTTATTTTATATATCTCATTTTGTACTTTTCTACTCGAAGGTTAAGACTGAGATAAAGCAAGGCGTTTATAACAAGAAATGTAACTTTTGTATCTGATAAGGTCAATCAAATCTCCTCAGGGATTATTCTGTAATCCTGTACCTCACTCTGTAGATCCTTTGTCAGTGTCAACCATGTGGAGGAGTCACGGCCATTGCTTGACTGTGAAAGCCTGAGAGAAAGTTTTCTCTCCATGTGACGCTTAGACATACTGTAGATCATCAATTACATTTCTCTGTAGCTCCATATTCTCCTTGGTCAGAAAATTTTGGACAAAACTGAGTTCCATGATGTTACAGTAAATGTTGTCCTATGTCCTGAGTCTTCACTGACCTTGAAAGGCCAGGGTCAAAATGTTGGCTGATCTTGCAGCCCTTCCATTTCTCCAATTTTTGATCTGAAAACTTAAGTTGTAAACCATCCAGAAGAGAAACTGATTAGTACCCTGCAACATACGTAGTTTACTTTGCTCTATCTGTCTAAATTCTTTTTAGTTGTTATACTTTTCTATTTGTATTTCTTCTTTTGATTTCTTAACTAGGGAGGCCATATGATATTTGTACATGTGTGTCTGGTTTATTTCACTTATGAATATATGTTCAACTTTTACCCACTTGAATATAATTATGTTCAAATGGTATCCACTTCAGTATAAATGCTTCAAGTTTATCATTCTTTATAGCTGAGTAATACACCATTGTATAAAAATACCACATTTTTTTCAACTATTCCTCATGTCACAGGCATCTTGGTTGTTTCCAAAATTTTGCTCCAAATTTTCTGAACAAGGAGATTATGGAGCCACAGAGGAAAGAGATTGAAGTTCTAAAGTGTGCCTGGGGAGAGTAACATGAAGAGAAAATTTTCTCTCAAGCTCTCACAGGGAGCAATCTGGTCAAGCATTGGCCATGACTCATCCACATGGATTACACAGACAATGAAACTACAGAATAATGTACAGGACTACAAGATAAAACCTGAGAAGACTTCAATGACCACATGGGAAATATAAAGTTCTTGTGTTAGTATATAAGTCTTGATCTACCTAGGTCTTAACCATCCAGCAGAAAAGTATAAAAATGAAGTATGCATCATGAGCCCATTATATCAAGCTGAGCTGTAAATGGATATGATTGAAAATTTCTTTGAATAACTCACTATGGTTGCAGAATGCTGGACTGTTGGATTGTGGTGTCGAGTTCAAGCACCTAAGTTAGTTGAATGTCAATGAACAGGTGTAGACAAAGGAAGGGTTGTAGAAAGAAAAAATCATGATGTGTGTGTATAGACAGTACAGTTGGGATAGATAACGCTGTGCTTCTACATAATTCTATGAGAGGCAAGATCTGCACTAATGGTGGTTGGACAGGATATTATGTCGGCTTTTAGAACTATGGTCATCCACTAGGTAAATAATTATTCAATTTTTGATATAATTCAGGTATAAAAAAATAAGATAAGTAAGCAACTACACTCTTAATTCACTGATAAGAGATATCTGCTAGAATAATATCTGCAAATATAATATCATGTATGCACCTTGTACAATACCAAAACGTTATGAAAACAGTTTGCAATGTATTAATTCATCGAATGTGTATGGTTAAGGTGTCTTGAAACTGTCTGATTGACATTTGTATTTTAATAAAATAAAAAATAAATGAAAAGAAAGATAAATAAATAAAACAAACAAACAAACAAAAAATTTTGCTATCACAAATTGTGCTGCTATAAACATAGGTACACATACATCACTATGATATGATGCTTTCAGTTACTCTGGGAAAATTCCCAGTAGGGGGATAGCCAGCTTGAATGGGATTTGCAGTCCTACTTTTCTGAGGAGTCTCCCCACTGATCTCCACAATGGTTGTACCAGTCTATATTCCCACCAGCAGTGGAGAAGTGTTCCCTTTTCTC